>RJWH01002880.1:0-166718 GCA_004363575.1 Solenodon paradoxus
CTCCTCCTCCTCCTCCTCCTCCTCCTGCTCCTCCTGCTCCTCCTGCTCCCACTCCCTAGGAGGGATGGCTATGGGACAAGGCCACGGCGATCAAGGACCTCAAGGGCACCCGCAGGCACAAAGAGCTGCTGCCTGTCTGCACCTAGTTCTTGGCATGTCCTGCCCACTGGTGACATGAGGGCATGCAGGTCGTTTGTGCTGGGCTGTGCAGGCCAGTGCCCAGTGGCCTGGGGCCTCCACATGGCTGCTGGGTGCACAACGTCTGGGGGTTATGGGGACGGGGCACGGGGCCCTCCTGTGGGCAGTGTCCTCTAGGGGTCTGACCCCTGCACAGTCACCTCGCCCCCAGCTTGCCCTCCACGGTCCCCAGGGCTCCAGGCACCTCCCAGAGCAGGGCAGGCGACACAGGACCACATGACATTCTCTTTATCGTGCAGGTGGTACTCTGTGTCGGCCTGGGCATCCTGGTGGTCAGCACACACAGCACACTGTCTGTGAGCGAGGACACCACCCTGGACCTGGCGAAGGAAGCCCCGGGCAGCCGGCTCGGAGAGGCGGGGGGCGCGGTGCAGGCGGAGGTGGCCCGGCTCTCAGGTACGCAGTGCTCAACGCTTTCTGGGCTGCGTCCCCGGTGTCACTTGGGTCATGGGCATGCAGGTGGCCTGAGCGCGGTCCCAGCTGCTGCTGTCCTGCTTGGGGGGCTGCGTGGGTGGGCCCCAGGGTGGCGGGTGCAGCACTGCGGGCAGGCCTGTCAGTCAAGCTTGTTTCGTTTTGAGGCCGTAGCTTCGAGCAGGTTTCTGAGGGCCCACCTGGGCCTTGCGTACTGCTCCGCCATTATCACCCCGCCCGAGAGCACGGTGACCCCACTTCCTAACAGCTGCACGTGGTGGCCGTAGTGGGCTGCAGAGGTGGTGGCTGCAAGCTTGGCATTTGGTGCAGTAGGTGCTCTGGTGTCTGGGGACTGTGGGCCCAGCCGGCCTCTCCCTGACGAGCTCGGCTTCGCTCGTGCAGGACGGCGGCACGTGGGCTCATCTGCACGGACCACACCTGGTTCTGAGGTTTGCAGGCTCCTGTGTCTGGGAGGCATTTCTGGCACCTTCTGTGTGATGACTGAGCAGCCCCTGCCAGGTGGACACCCTGCGTTCCCAACTCGCCTCGGCTGAGGGGAGAATGAACCCTGTCCTCGCGCTGAGAGCGAGGACGTGCCGTGGCGCTTGCAGGGTGGGTGGGGCCCCGGCCTCCGGCGCAGCGTCCTGTCCCCACACCTGCCTGCTGAGGCTCCGACCCGCGGTCCTCCACCCACAGTGCGGCGCTCCTCCCGGAGCCGTGAGCACCCCTGTTGGGCGCTTCCTTCTGCCTCCCGGGACCTGAGGGCAGCGAGCAGTGCCCTTTGTGGGTCCGCAGAGGGGCCTGGGAGAACGGGGTCCCTGGGGAAACAGAGTAGCCAGTGCCTGCTGCCTGTACCCCAGATCAGGTGGAAACGCCACAAAGGGGGCGGCCCATGTGTCCCGCACACAGGCCTGCGCACGCTGCACACGGAACCCCGCTGGCGTGCAGACTGAGGTGTGAACCACAGAAGGAGGCCACAGGGTGGGCTCAGACTTTGGGGCGTCCTTGTCCGTCCTGTGAGTGCTGCTGCGCCCCCTTCCTCCTCCTCAGGTGGGCTGGGGAGCAGCCCCGCCCCGCCCCGCAGCAGGGCCAGACCGCGCTGCTGCTGGCAGAGAGGAGGGGGCGCCTGTGCACAGGGACACAAGCGACAGGGCGACCATGGGCCCACGTGGGCGAGCAGGTGGCCCTCCCTCGCACTGATCTCTTCCAAGGACTCGCCCACGTGACGTGGAGCCGCGCCTTCTGCACGCTGGCCCTGCCCTGCTGAGAAGGGGCCTCCCCGACCTCTGGCTGCCCCCCTGCTGTCCCTGGGGAGCACGTTCCTAGCGCCACGCGCCGTAACTGGCCCTGCCCAGCCCGGGGTGCCGCTTGGGCTGCTTCCAGCCCCCGCGATGGGCCACTCTTGTCCGTCCTGGAGGATTGCCCTCCTGTGGCGGACACACTGTTTGCCAAGAACGGGCACATCTGGGGCCACGTGGCAGGTCCAGGTGACTGCCTGGTGTCCATTCGGAGTCAATGGCCTCATCCTGGCCCCCTCCAGGGGAGCGGAAGAGTGGGTTTGGAGGAGACACCGCACCGGGCAGGCCCGCCACCGGGAGTCACCAGGGCTGCTTTCTCGCTTTACGAACGCGTGGCCCGGGTCCTTTGTGTCTCCAGAGCGTGGGGTTCTCAAGTGTCCAGCTCCAATTGTGGGGCACAGGGTCCCCACAGTTAGAAAGTCACTCTATCTTGGTGCTTAGCAGTCTGAAACGGTTGTTCCCACCTGGCTGGTCATGAGATGCAGAGGGACACAAGTCCTGGCTGAGTAGGGCTGCAGACTTGGGTCCGGGGCAGGGAGCCAGTCAGGAGCAGCACGGTCCCTGCAGGGAGCCAGCCTCCATGTAGACCTCATCACAGTGGACGGAGACATGTGGGTTCAGTGCCAACGCCTCCCTCCCCCACCCTGAATGGCGTCCACGCTGGGTGCTTGAGGCAGAGGGTGCCATCCATTGTTCTGTCTCAGGGGCACTCCTGGCCTCAAGCCCAGTTGGGTGAGTGGGTCCCTTGTCACCAGGCGGCAAGGCTGCGGAAAACTGGACGGCTGGGCAGATATGGGTGCACTGCTTTCTGGCGTCAGAAATTGCCAGCATGGGGCAGAAGCAGGGTATCCTGGGTCTGCGTGCCTTCATCGGTCACAGCCAGCCAACTTTCTTTAATTTGTCACCAGAAGCCATCACCTTGAGGACAGGAGCAGTGGGCCATGCTGTGGGGGGTGGGACCACGGGGGCCTGGGGCTCTGGAGCCCTGGCTTTGAGCGGGCTGCGGGCGCCCTCTGCTGGCTGCCTCCCACGGCCCGACGGCGAATTCCTGCCTGTGCTGCCGAGGTCACTCCGGTCCCCAGCTGAGCGAGGGCTGTGTCTTGCGTTACTATAACTCTCAAGTTTTATGTTGTGTTACTGCAGCCGAGAGGCGCTGCGGCACGTGGTGTGGTGGAAGCTTGGCTCCATTTTAGAAGAAACCATGTCCACTGCCCGAGGACAGCTGGGTCCTGGCAGGTGGTTCGGGCACCGGAACTCCCAAGTTTCCAAAGGGCCCTGCAGGGCCGGCTGGCCAGGCAGCCCAGGAGCCCCGCCGCCTCGACTGGCAAGACCGTCCGCTACTGACGGAGGACTGCCGTCCTGTCTGGAGTGACGGCGAGGATGTGTCGTGGGCAGAGCAGAGGTTTCCGTTGTTCGTTCTGTCCATCTTCCTGCCCTCCTGGCTCCCTTTCTTAACTTGTGATCCCTGGGACTGCCGCTCCGATCTGCGGCTGGTTGTGGTGTGAGCCCGGACCCTTCTCGGGCTTGTGTGGAGCCAGCCTGCGTCACAGGCTGGCGGGCGGCCCCGCGCTCCTGTGGGTCAGCCCTGTCCGCACGGCCCGGAGCGGCCGCCTCCAAGCCGCGCCACCCCCACCAGGAGGCCAGGGCTCCCGCCGGTCACCCACCCTGGGAGGGGGCCGCACCCGTGTCTGAGTGTCAGCTGGCCAAGGGCGCCGGCGACGGCAGCTCCCTGCACCCGTGAGGACATGGGCCCCTGGGGGAGGGCAGCCTTTTCGTGTTTTAAGGAAAGGTAAAGAGAGGAGGAAGAAACATCTTTGTTTTGTTTTTACTTAGTTGTTAACACTGGTTATTTCCCCCCAGACCCGGGATGGAACCCAGGGCATGTGGCCTGCGCTTCTTCAGAGGCAGTGACCCAGCCGCTGCCCCTCCAGGGTCGCCCGAGAACGGCTTTTCAGAGATTCTCCCTCAGTGGTCCTTTTCTGCCACGTCTGCCAAACTGGCAGGGTGCACTGTTTATTCGCTGCAGAGTTTATGGTGGGCTCCAGCCCAGCTCCACGGCCATGCTGGTGCTCGCCTCCCGAGGCCTGCACCACGGTGCACACGCTGCGGGGCCCCGGGGGCTCCACGCAGCACAGCTGTGCCCACTCTGCCCTTCCCTTCATCGTCCTTTGTCAGTGCTAGGTTGCCAGGAGAGCAAACCACCTTCCGAACACCGTCTCCTTCCCCAGCCTGCGGCCCTGGCTGGGTTTGACAGGGCGCCTCCTCAGTAGGCTCGTACTGCCACCTGCTGGCGGCGGCTAGTGTCGTCCGGAGGGGTGTTGGTCTTCTGTCCCCATAGGTGTAAATAGCATTTTGACATAATTTTGTTATGAATACACATGAAAAATGATAGTTTTCTGTGCTACTTAGCTGCTAGTGATTGAACTGGAAAAGATAGCTCCTTCCGCGCCCTTCGATGGGGAGACGCGATTACCGTGCAGGGAACACGGCCTTTCCCGTCTGGTCTAGCGCGTGGAGAGGCTGCTCAGTGACTTGTGTGCTCGCAGGCCAGCACCCGGTCGTGGAAGTGGCTGAGGATGGCCGGGATCAGCTGAAGCCTCCAAGTGGGAAAGACGAGATGGAGCAGGCCCAGATTAAAGGCCCTGTGGACACGCCCCAGAGGAGAGCTGCCAAGGAGAAGCAGGCAGCGCAGTTGGACCGCCCCGGTCAAGGTGCTGTGGCCACCCGGGGTGGGCTCTGTGCTGGGGGGCGGCCTTGGGACCTGCCCCAGCCGGGCCGCCGCCTCCAGCTGCTCTGCTCTCGTCTCGGGGGCAGGGGTGGGGGGCGGCCTTGTGGCCAGAGCAGCTGGTTGTGACCGCCCCTCCTGCCACTTTTGAGACTGAGCGCCAGTCCTCAGAGGCAGGAGGCAGACTGAGCAGGCGCGGGAGCTCGGCTCATGGGCCGGGCCAAGCCCCACACGACCTCCTCTTCCTCTAGGCGTTGCGGTACCTGTAGGCGAGGCCCACCGCCACGAGCCCCCCATTCCGCACGACAAAGTGGTGGTGGATGAAGGGCAAGACCTGGAGGCCCCTAGGGAGAACGACCATCTGTCCAAGCACCTGGGTGGAAAGGCCCTGGATGGCGAAGCTCAGATGGTCCCCCCTCTGCCAGACTCGGAAAGGGAGGGGCCCAGACAGGACCAGGCCTTGGAGGGAGCAGGTGGTCTTCCTGAAGATCCTCAGAAGCTTCCAGAAGCAAATGGTCAGCCAGCTGTCAAGCCTGTGAAGGAGGACCAGGGGCCAGGCGACAGGGGTCTGCATCCAGGGGCCCAGCCTGTGCTCCCTGAGGAGCAGGACCTGGGGGCAGGCGCTGCGGTGAAGGCAGACAGCGCTCCTCGGCAGGGCCACGCCGTGGGGGCTGCAGGCAAGCCGGAGGTGAAGGCAGAGCCCGGTGGGTGTCAGCTGGGCCTGCCTTGGCAGACCTCACCCCTTGGGGAGGAGGGACGAGGGGCTGTGCTGGGGCCCTGCACCTCCCGGAGCAGGACCAGCACATGAGCCGAGCCTCCAGCCATTGTGGGGAGTGGGATGGCGGCGGCTCCTGAGGCCCTCACAGCCACGAACTGCGGGGCTCTGCTCCCACACGTCTGGCCGCGCAGGCGGGACAGCTCTTCGTGTTGGAGGCGGCAGTTAGCACTCCTGCCACAGCTGCGGTGCTTACCTAGTTCTTATGATGTGCTGGGAATCAGGGTGACTCGGCGGCGCTGGCGGGGGCGGGCTGCAGATGGAGGGACTTTGGGGTCAGCTGCTTCCTCCCCTGTCCCTCCTCCACCTTTCCTGTGCTCCGGCTGAGTTTTCCGCCAACCTGCGTCTCTCCCGTGCAGCCGGGAAGGTGCCCCCACCGGAGAAGCCAGCTGCTGGGGTCGAGCCAGCACAGCGGCAAGAGCAGAGGACCGTGGGGGGCCAGGCCAGGGACCGCACTGGCAGCAGGTTGGAGGGTAAGGTCTTGGCTCTCTGCCCATCCTCCCCGGGCTCCCCAAGACCCCCAACCCATCTCAGCTGTGACAGGGAGGGGTCTGTCCTGCTTTCTAGGGTTCTGTGGGGGAAAACCCTGAACTAGCTCCCCCACACCGTGCCCACCACCCGAGAAGCCCCCAGCCCCACCCAGGGCATCTGTTGCTATCACGTGGCTTTCGTGACCATTTGTGATTCGTGTTACAGTGGGTGGCAGTGGTCCTGACACTCGTGGCATCTGAAGCCAGCGGGGTGGGCATCAGAGCCCAGGTGTGGCTAGGGTGGGCCTCTCCGACCCCCACTGGGCCGAGTGCAGGCCTGGCCTCTCCAGCCGGTGGACCCGCCCCGCTCACCGGACAGCTGTGCCCGCGTGGGCAGCTCTTTGGTCAAGGCTTTTGACTGACAGGCTGGCGCGCCACGAGCCTCCCAGGCTGTGCCCCCAGGGCTGGCGCCCGTGACCAGGAGCTGCCCGAGCCGAGGGAGACTACCTGGGGTGTGGGCTTTGGGGCTCACGAGCTGCCTCGGGGTTTCACGCACGCTGCTGCCTCTCTTGGAGTCTCACTATCGCGTCCAGCCCTTAGCATCTGTTGTCTAAACCTGTTCGATTCTTTTTCTTTCTGAAAAGAGAATTTTCACGGTTTCCTATTCTGCCTTTCTCCTGTATGCCTCTCCCTGGGATTCGCAGCTGAAATCAAAAAGATAGTTGCAGGTACGACTTGGGAGGACTCTCAGCGCGAGGTGTGCTGTGGAGGGTTAAAGCTGACACAGGACAGGTGGCATGTCCCCGGGAACGGCCTCGTGTGTGCACGTGTGGCAGGGCCCCAGGAGCGCACTTGGCTGCCCCTCCCGGCCTGTAACCCTCCCGCCCTCCAGGGTCCTCCTGATGCCCAGCTCGCTCCCTCCTTTCACCTGGTCCGGGCCGCTCACATCTCGTGGTGGCTGGTTGTCACCAGAGGATGGCTGAGTTCTGTCCGCGCGGGCTGGCTCCAGCAGACAGGGTGCAGCTCTGCGCACAGCCGACAAGCAGTCCACACGCACGTGCGCGTCGGGCGCCCCTCCCGTCGGAGAGCCTGGCCCCGAGGCCCGGTGCCACACTGTGTGACTGGCTCTCTGCCTCACCCATGTTGCTCCAGGCCGGGGCCTGCTGCGTCCCGCACTAATCCAGGCACTGCCCGGGGACAGGGTGTTGGTAACGCGTGAGCCTCTCAGTGGTCAGGACCCACGGGACCCCTGGTAAGATGTGGCCCCGTGGGGTGCCCTGTGAGTGTTCCTCTGCGAACTGTGGAGCCCCATCCAGTCCAGAGCGCAGCCTTGTCATGAGGGCGTCGGGCTGGGAATTGGGCCGTGAGCTGCAGGAGCAGGGGCCTGCCACTCCCGAGGCCCTGAAAGGCCCGTCCCCCGTGCTGCATGTCTTCGTATCGGCCTCCAGGGAGAGCCCATGCCAGTCTGAGTGTCACAGGTCTGGGGCACTGGGCCCTCTCACGTCCATCTCCCCACTCAGGACACCTTCTGCAGGACTTTGCTCACAGCCCTCGCAGTCACTCTTCAAGGCCCTTGTTCAAAGGCGCAGGTGCCCGGCTGCCTGCACTGACTTGTGGGACCCACACTCTGTACCCACAGTGGTCACTGCTGGCGGGCGTTCCCACTGGGGCCTCTTCCAGGCCCTCCTGAGTGTCTGCGTGTGGACAGCAGGGCAGGGCCCTCCCGTCACTTGCTGTCTTCCGTGGCGCCCCCACTGGGTCGAGGCTCCGCCCGGTGTCCTAATGGCCGGCCTGGCTGCTGAGGCGGGTGGCTTTTTTGTTTCTACAACGCTCACTTCTAGGAGACTTTCTGAAAGCACGAGCATTTTCCAGATCCGGTCTGTAGTCCACCACTGGCCCAGAGCCCGGCCTGACTGCTTTGGCAACTTCCCTTCCGTGGCCATGAGTGACCAGGGTCCCGGGCAGCACAGGTGGAGGCCGCTATACCTGCCCCCGACGCACCCCTGACCTGAGCTCGTCCCACAGAGGCGGGCCAGGCGGGGCTGCTAGACCACGCGGCGCTGCTGCAGGTGCTCAAGGAGCAGCAGGTGCAGCAGAAGCGACTGCTGGAGCAGCAGGAGAAGCTGCTGGCCGTCATCGAGGAGCAGCACAAGGAGATCCGGCAGCAGAGGCAGGACAGTGATGATGGCAAGTCTGGGCGCGGGCGGCGCCTCCCTGGGCGGGACCGGGCGGAAGGTGGCACCTCGCGTCCCGGGCCGCAGACATCTAGGTCCCCGCGGACAGGTGCATTTTTCATGGGATCTCTTCACGCTAGCGCTGGAGTCGGCTCCTCTCCACGGCTGACTGGGCATCCATCTTCCTTTCCAGGAGTCGTGCCGCCCGAGCCTGGGCTGCTGGCGCCCAGAGGTAAGGAGGCGGCGCAGGACAGCAAGGCCAGACTGCATGTGCCCACGCCTCTGGCCCCTGAGCGTGGCCAGCACCCAGAGGAGGAGCCCCAAGGGGCTGCTGGCAGAGGCCCCGCAGGAGCTCCTCACGGAGACACCCACGTGCAGCCTCCGGTCGCCCAGGCCAAACCAAGGGCAGGCCAGGAGGGCGCTGTGCCCGAGGCAGCCGGCGCTGCTGTGCATGCGCGGGTCCCTGTGCCAGACCACGCCAGATTGCTCGGGAGCCCAGAGAGGGGCGACCGTGGGGACCCGCCCCAGCAAGGTCAGGATGCTCTTGGCAGAGGCGCCCATGAGAAGAAACCTGGAAGAGAGGCGGCAGCCACTGGGGCTGCCGTTCAGAAGGAGGCACTCGAGCAGGAGGCAGGGGCCGGGGTCGGGGGCCCTCCCAGGAAGTCCCAGCATGTGGGCCAGCCCAGCAGGGTGGGGGCGGCGGCGCCTCCTGCCCAGGCTGCCCTGCCTCAGCCAGAGCCTTGGGCCCTTCCTGCCGGGAGGCACGGTGGGCATCCGGAGTCAAGAAAGCAGACCCTGGGTGGAGACCATGTGCCTACTCCCGGGGAGAACGCTGCTGTGCAAGGGCCGGAGCAGAGGCCGGATACTGAACCCGGCCCCCAACCCGCAGTCCCCGAGGCGCAGAAGCTGGACAACGCCAAACCCAACCGGGAACTGAAAGTCCAGGTCGGCTCTGACCTCCGGCGGAAACGGCGGGATGTGGCCCCTCCGGCTGGCGGGGGCCCGGACCCAAAGAGGGGGGTCGTCATCAGCCTGAACCCCCTACCCGACGTGCAGGTGAATGACCTCCGCGGGGCCCTGGAGGCCCAGCTCCACCAGGCCGCGGGGGGCGCTTTGCGGGTCGTTCACAGCCGGCAGGTCAAACAGGTGCCCGAGGCCCTGGAGGAGGCCTGAGGGCGCTGTGCCGGCCTCACTGCGGACCGGCCGCAGTGGGCACTGACTTCGGAGGCCACGCTCACCTGCTGCAGCACCTTCCAGAACAGCCTTCCCTGTCGCTCCTCAAACTTCTCTGGTGACTCAGCACACGGCGCTTGGAGAAGGAGCATGAGAGACCACACCCCCCTTGTGTGGCCTCGGGTCGCAGACCTGTGGGGCTGTGCCGCCGCGCTGCCAGCCGCTCCTGAGCCGACCTCATGGGGGCCGCAGGTGCCAGAGTCCCGCTTACTCCAGATGTTGTCCCTCGCCTGTGTTCCCATGAGTGTGAGAGAGGGCCAATTGTCTGATGCCTTGCACCTCGGAATAGACGCAGGCGGGCGAGCAGGGCCCTGGGAGGACCAACAGCCCTGTGAGGTTTGGAAAGCCAGCGCCGCTGCTGGTGGCGAGGTTAGTGAGAGAACCGTTGCCTCCGGAAGTGCTTCAGGACCCGGCAACCCAAGGTCACGAGCACCACCAACCCTGCGGACTCGGGCCGGCGCAGTGACTCGTCTGGGTCTGTGGCAACGGGGGGCCATCCTCCCTGGCCCAGAAGCTGGGGCACGTGACAGGTACAGCAGCCTCTGGCCTGCTGCCCATGGGGCCTCGCTCCCCTTTGGGGGTGGGGGTGCACCTGGGCGCACAGGCCAGCGAGGAGGGGCACAGAGATGGTCACTGATCTTGCTAGGTGCTCTCCCTACACCTTGTGAAATCATTTTTTGTTGTCGTTTCTGGACTAGAAATTGAGTAATGAAAGAGTGGAATCTTCTAGATGCTGAGCTGATTCATCATGGGCCCTGGGGATCTATGGTGCTCCCTGCTTTCCAGCTTGCCTAAGCAGTCCCACCTTCCAGAGCTATCCCTCGGACTGGAACTTCACTGTTTGGGAGTGGGCTTTCATCCTGGCTGTGCTGTCCTGAACAGCTTCCCTTGGTCGGTTTTCACGTGCTTTTCTGGCGTCTTTCCCCCTCCTGCCCTTTCTGCTGAAGTCCTGCTCATGGGGCAGCGCAGCCCAAGTGGTCACAGGCACCGATGACCTCAGAGCAGAGCAGAATAGAGCCCACTGCCCTGACCCTGGGCACCTGCCCTCTACCTGGCTCTCAGGCCCTCGGGAAGGAAGACCCAGGCAGTTCCAGGTAGAGGGGGCTCGTCCTCCATTCTCTGACCATAGAAGGCTCCTATCTAGGTCCCACAACTGGTGTGTGCAGCTATGGTCCCAACCAGAGCTCGAAGGCTGGCCCACCATTGGCAGGCCTGGCACTGCCTTAGGCCAGGTGCACCTGGTGTGGGCATGGCCTGCCTGCAGGTTCGCTGGAGAGCAGGCCTGGCTGGAGGGGGCAGGCTGGCCTGCAGCACCAGTGAAGACAGGAACTGGCGGGAGCTCCCGAGGGCCGAGTCTGATCCCGCAGCTGTGGGAGCAGCAGATGGCCTTTGCTCTCTCTCAACGCCAGCGTGGCTGAGCTCCCTTCATTAGTTATCTTCAAGATGGCCAGTTCAGGGAGGCGAGAAGCGCAGGACACAGGCTCGAGGCCAGAGCTTGGTGGGGGCTTGTGGTCAGTAGGCCAGCTGCTGTCTGCCACCATGGAGTTTAAAAGGGCTGGAGAGAGTCCCTGGAGGAATGGCTCCGGAAGGGCCAGGGCTCATACCAGTAAGCCGTCAGGGTCACAGCACGAGGGGTCAGGAGGTCTCCTGAGTGCAGCTGTGGGTCACAAGCGGGACAGCAAAGGGAGGGCCTCAGCAGCCCCACACCCTGCCCACTTGGGTAGCCCTTCACCCCATACCTCAGCGCGGGACCTCGCACTGGATTCTAGGACACCATGAACAGGGTGGTACTCAAGGACAGTGTGACCTCTTTGCCCCTGGGAGGGGTCCAGCGGGCAGCACTGGGAACCCGGAATCTGGTTGTGGGAGGGGCAGTGCTACCCTGGCTCACGCGTGGGCTGGGACTCCAGCTCGTGGGGTTGCAGGAGGGCCCGCGGCCACACGGGAGACCACTGCCGGGGTCCTATTGCTCCCTCCTCCCACGCCCAGAGCGTCCCTACAAGCAGCCCTGCACGCTGTGTGTTCCACCTAGAGTCTTCGCCAGACGGCAAGCGGCATGCTGCTGTGTGCAGCGATTACAACAGACACCGAGCTGGGCTTTCTCTTCTCTTTTCAGGAAAGGGGCAGACAGGAAGGAAGGTGGGTAGGCAGCAGGAAGAGAGAGACGCATTCATTTATTTGTAGTTTCCCGCTTGGTGGCTCCCCCATCCTGGGAGGCAAACCCGCATCCTTGGGACGTGCAGGTGGACTGCAGACCGCACTGGCAGGAGGCTGCGGACCAGCTGCTAAGCCACATGGCGCTTCGATGGGCTCTTCATTGTGACTGCGTCTTATTCTGCCTTGGTTCTCACTGCACCCACCCCTTGCACTTCCTTTATAGCCCTAAATACTCTGGAAGTCTCCCTCGGGCAGCAAGTGAACTGAAAAGCAGCCACGCGTCCTTCTAGTGGCCTCCCTCAAGGGTCTTCTTGGCCTGTGAAAGAGAAGCATTTTTCCTAAATGGGTTATTTGAGGCAGATGAGGCTCCAAAGAAAGAACCCACACACTCAACGACGCTGCACAAACAGCTTGCCGTGCACGTGGGCGAGGGTGTCTGCGGCGCGAGGCTGGCCCTGGCCCTGGCCCATCTGTTCCGCCTCACCCTGCCAGCCCAGTGTGCTGGGGGTGCTCTGTGAACCCAGTGGCCTAGCCACCGAGCCCCACTCTTACAGAGGCGAACAGATCAGAGGTGCTGAGGTACCTGCCCTGGTGACAGGGCTCAGGGCCGTGGGGCTGGAAGGTTCTGAGGAGCACTCGGCACAAAGGAGGCGTCTTTATGTGACCGGACAAAGGGGGCTAAGGCAGTCCCCGGGACCAGGCTCCCAGACGCGCAGTCCAGGACAGACAGAAGAGCGACGCGTTCCAGCAGCAGAAGTCACCGGCACGGCGTAGCCTTGGTTCTGATGACAAGTGCCAGCTATGTCTGCAGAGGCTGGGTCGCTCTCCGGGCGGGGAAGTAGCACAGCCGTCCGCAGGGCGTTCTGAGTGGCCGGCAGCTGTGACTGCCAGCTCTGCGCACTCAGCACGCCCTGCGGTCGCCGCGAGTTGAAGACCGGGAGGCCCGACGCCCGCCGGGGTCCCGGGCTGCCTTAGTCCAACACCGTCCGAGCCAGAGCCGGGGCCTCGACGCGCCCACGACAGGTCAGCGATGTCCGCACTCGCACTCGGGGCTCGGCCCGGATCCTCCCCGGGGTGGGCCCACCTACCGCGGCGGCGAAGCAGCTCCGCAGGGCCTCGAATTCCCGCGCGCAGAGGTCCTTCGGCAGGCGACCGCCGGGGGCCGTGGAGGCCTGCACACACCTGCCGTAGGCCGCAGCCTGGGGACGGACGACGGTCACCGACGGGTCCCGGCAAAGCTGGCCACTCGCCGGCCCTCACTTCTCCCAGCACCTCTGTCCGCCCGCCGCCCGCCCGCCGCCCGCACCTCCGCCCGCCGGTCCGCACCTCCGCCCGCACCTCCGCCCGCCCGTCCGCCCGCTGCCCGCCCGCCCGCCTCCCGCACCTCCGCCCGCCCGCCGCCCGCCCGCAGCCCGCACCTCTGCCCCGCAGGCCGCCAGGCGCGCGGGGAAGTCGCGGAGGCGGCCCCGCACGCGCCCCCACAGCGCTCGGTTCCCCGACATGGGCGGCTCCGGCGTGCGCGGGCGCCGCCATGTCCGGCTGGCCCCTTCCGGCGCCCGGCGGGTTGATAGGGCGGCGGCTTCCCCCGCGCTTTCTAAGTGGCCGGGCTTCTTCCCGCCCCTGCACCCCGGAACCGGCCTCGGCCCCCTCAGCCCTGCAATTGGCTCGTGGCCGCCTCTGTCTCCTTTCCGCACTTCGGATTGGCTCGAGCGCAGATTGTTTATGGAAGTCGGCCTCAGGCCCCGCCTCGCGCGAGCGATTGGCCAGCGGGGCCAGCCCGGCGCGGTGATTGGAGGAGGGCTCGGAGCTGGCCGGGAGCTGGGCGGGGCCGCGCGGGACCGGCATCATGGCGGACGCGCCGCCGCTGCGGGACCGCCTGAGCTTCCTGCACCGGGTAAGTGCGGCCCCTCCCGACGCCCTCCCGCCTTCCGCCCCGTCCCCGGGCTCGGCGCCGCCACCCCTCGCTGTGGCGGTCGCGGGTCACCCGGCCCCGCGCCAGGCCCCTGGTCACTGCCCGAGTTGGGAGGGGACTGTGGACCCGACCGCAGCGTCGCGGCGGAGGAAGGGGACCCGGCGGCGCGACGCCGCAGCCGACAGCCGGGCCGAGCGGGCCGTGCCCGGCACCGTGTGGGAGCCGCTCGAGCAGCGCCCGCAGCTGCTTGGTGCGGAGGCGGAGGCTCGGCCCCGCGCGCCGGGGGACAGCCCTGTCCTGGCGGCTCCATTTCCCACAATGGCTCCGGGGCCCTTGTCGCAGAAGGTCGCGTTCCGCGTCCGCTGTGCAGCCCCTTGTGGGGACTGAGCTCAGAAGGGAGCCGGGCCTGTCCCCATGGTTTGGCCACAGCCAGAAGCCCTCTGTGGCGGCCTTGAGCTGGCAGTCAGGCGAGGGCCCGGCTCAGCCTCACTCTGCTGGAAGCCTCGTCCCCGCCGTCGCCCCGCGTCGTCGCCCCGCGTCGCGCCCCACTCCGCCTCCGCAGCCCTCTTTGGGTCTGGGGAACACAGGGTGTAGAGAGATGGTGCTCAGCCACATGTGACTCTTGGGCCCTGTCTTTTCGTGCCGTGACGTTAGCTTCTTCCAAACGACAGCCTGTGTCCGCAGCTAGCAGTCCCCGCACGCTGGCTCCCCGGCACCCACGCGGCCGTCTGCGTCTGCACACGCGTGACCCTGTGGGAGACACAGCCCGACGCGGGTCAGCTGTTCTCACCGTGGTTTATGTCTTCGGGGTCAGGTTGGGGCGCGTCACTTTGCTGCACAGATGTGAGCCTTCTGAGGCCCGACGGGGACGAGGGCTCTGCATAGGTGTGGCAGAGGGCCCTTGGTTTGTTCTGTGCAGCAATACGTGAGCGGCCTGGTGTCTTGTCTTGCACAGAGCTGCCTGGCACCCCGTCCTCTACTGTGTGTAGGACGCACTGGTGCCCCCAGAAGCACCTCGGGAGCGCTGTGCCCCAGGGGCTGTGGACTCCCATGTACAGTGGTCACTGGTCACCAGCCAGGCCTTCTGCTCCCTTTCAGCTCCCAGTCCTCCTGAAGGGGACGTCGGATGACGACACGCCATGCCCAGGCTACCTGTTTGAGGAAATTGCCAGTATCCTTCTCATGCTTGGGGCCCGGAGCAACACCAAGGCCCCAGACCTCCTCCCATCCGTGCCTGGCTCCCTCTAGCTGCAGGCTGGGTCTGGAAGTTTCCCTGCAGCCTCGGGCCTGGGCTGGGTGCTGCTTCCCTAACTGGACTCCAGAGGTCTCCCACGAGTCCCCAGGTAGCAGTCAGTGCCTCCTGGAGCACCTCCTGAACCGCCTGCAGCGCGGGTCTGGCCGTGTGAAGCTCAAGGTGAGGCCCTGGGCAGCCCCGGCCCCAGGGAACGGCAGAGCCGGGGCTTCCCCGTGAGCTCTGCCTGTGGCTGCCCCTAGGTGCTGAAGGTCCTGCTCCACCTGTGCTCTCACGGCTCCCCCTCCTTCCTGCTCCTGCTCAAGCGCAACCCCGCCTTCATCCAGGAAGCTGCAGGTATGCCCAGGAGGCCGGCGCCCACCCAGACCCCTGTCCTTGAGCCCTGTCACGTCCCCAGGCCTCCGCTTCAGGGCCACAGAGGGAGGGTTGTAGGCCTCACTCCTGGCAGGGCTGTGGGAGGCATGGGTGGGTGGCTGCCATAACCCAGAAGCATGTCAGCCTGGGGAGTCCTGCCCCTCACCCCAGACCGGGCTCGTCGTGCATCTCTGGACCTGCGGGGACGTGGCCTGAAGTTTTCCGCTCTGGGCCGAAGTCCTGACTGGGATCAGTCTCAGAGTCGCCGTCCCAGCCACCTGCACGTGCCCCAGACAAGTCTGCAGATGGCTTGGCTTTCAGGCACAAGTCCACCTGAGTTGTTCCTAAGAGGGTGACGCCAGGGGGACCGGGTCACACATGTGGCTCGTAGGCTAGCAAGTGCATCCTGCCCAGACCTGAAAACCACCGTCACTCTTTACTGCAGCCTGGGCCTGGCGGGCAGGCTGCTCGCGGACCCGCAGCACCTGAGTCGTGCAGTACAGCCAGGACCACTGGAGACGTGCACGTCCTTAGGCAGAGACCCCGAAAGCGCTGCTGCGCAGCTGAGCCCAACACCCCAGGGGCGGCAGCAGCAAATGCAGCTGCTCCTCCTCCTCCCGAGGGGCCGTGAAGTGGCCCCGGGTTCTCCTCAGCCCCTGGCCGCCCCGCAAGGCCATCCGGTTCCCGGTCAGGCACTGACCTGAGTGCCGCCGCAGTACACAGTCCAGATGGGTTCGCACCGGCTGAGGGGTGGTCGGGGATGTCCCAGGGAAGATGGGCTACAGCGGGAGGGCTGATTTGGCTCCTTCCTGGCCGCCCTGCTGGTCATGGGGGCAGGCCGCAGGGGCGCAGACTAGCCAGAGGTGAAAGAAGGCAAGACACATTTGTGACGGTGGAGACCAGGAGGCGCCTGATCTCTGGTCAGAGGGGCCCCAGGAGGATGAGACCAGTGGGTGCCTCTGGCAATGCAGAGGCCCTGAGGTGGGCTGCCGTGCAGGGAAGTTGACTGGCCGCGGCTGGCGCTCTGAGGCCCGGCAGGGCAGAGAGGGAGTGGGTTTCAGTGCCTTCAGCGGCTGAGCTGGGCTGGGAGAGCAGGGGCTATGCCCACGGCTGCTCTGGGAATGGGGCTTCCCCGGGATCACGTGGAAGTGAAATCTCTGGCCCTGGACACGTGGGGAGGAGAGCAGGGGCTGGGCTGGGGGGCCACCGGGGGATGGACTGTAGGACCCTGCCCTGGGGCCCCCCGGCGCCCAGCTCCAGTCAGCCCTGTCCCTCTACAGTTTTCGCAGGTCCTCCGGACCCTCTGCACGGGAGCAGCCTGTACCAGAAGGTGCGGGCAGCCGCCCAGGTGAGCCCGGGGCCCAGGTTGCTCCCCAGACAGGCCTGGGCAGCTCAGCGGCGCTGGGGCGTGGGGTGGGGAGCAGCACGGGTGGCGCAGCGGGAGAGTCGCGCCCCTGCAGCCATGCTGAGCGCCCTCCCTCCGCAGGAGCTGGCAAGTGCCTTGTTCTCCGATACCAACACTTTGTCACCTCCGCTCCCCCAGCCTCCCAGGGCCCTGCCTGCAGCGGGTAGGCCTCTGTCCAGCTGGCCGTGGGGCTCTTTCTGGGGTGGACTTGGTCTCTCCTCCGCACGTGTGGGGGCGGACGGGCGACTCTCTCGGGCTGACGGGCCGGCCGGCTTGCTGCCAACCTGGTCCCACCCCCGACCCCGCAGGCATGGGCTCCCGGCCCGGGCCCCAGAGTGCCCTCCAGGGTTTCGGCTACAGCCAAGAGCGGGGACACCCAGGTGAGTGTACCCAGGTACTCGGGAGCGCTGGGGGCCGCCTGCTCCGGCAGCCGTGCCTCTGCTCCCATGTCGACATCCCTCCACCCTCCGCAGCCATGTGCGCTGCCTTCCTCTCTCCTGGCCCTGTGGGAGGAGCGGGCGGGTCTGCTTGCCCACAGGTAAGAGGGCAGCTGGGGTGTCAGCCACCACTCAGGCCCTCGGTGACTGATTCCTCGTGGACTGAGGTGGTGTCTTGGCCAGGATGGGCGACTCAGAGCAGGAACGTCTCCAGTCATGCCGCAGGGCCAATGGCCCTCAGGCTCTGGGCCACGTCCCGCTGTGCTGCTGATGCCCCTGCCATGGCTCCAGGCTCCGCAGCACTGCTGCCCTGCTCCCTCACACAGACCCCTGCTCTTCTCGGGATCGGGGCCACTTCACCCTTGGCAGGGGCTCACGTGGGAATGGCACCTCAGCCCTGGACGAGAAGACTCTGGGTGGCCATGAGGATGGTGGGTGCTCTGTATCCCCAAGGCAGGGACCGGGGGACCCCAGGGCATGACTGCTGTTAAGCTCTGGAGCATCCAGCAGCACTGAGCCTGGGGATATCCTGAAGCAGATCCCTGGGGAAGCTTCCAGAAAGGTCACTGCTCTTCCTCCTCTGATGCAGGCTCTGCGAGCGGAGCCTTCCTTTCCACCATTCAGAAGGCCGCAGAGGCGGTGGCCAACGCCGTGCGCGCCGGGCCTGAGAGTCCCAGCACCCAGCGGTCCCTGCTGCAGACTGATGCCTACCAGCCTGCAGTGACACCTTTAGCCAGCCATGGCCGCCCCATGCCCGGGAGCCCGTCCCCTGGAGCCACCCTGGGTGCCCGAGGTATCTGGGAGAGATCCCCCAGGGGCCTGGCTTCCCCTCCTGGGCCTGTCATGCCCACCTCCCGGGCTCCTGGCCTGGGGGCCCCAGGAAGGCCTGGGACCTGGGTCCCACACTCTGGCCCAGCACCCAGGCATAAGGAGGCTGGCCAGAGCGACAGGCCCATGGCATTGCATGGACCGGCCCGGCAGGGCGGGAGGCTAGGGTGTTGGCACTCTACACACTGGGCATTCGCCTTCCTGTCGCCCACTGGGTGGGGCTCGGGCCGGAGCCAGTGACAAGGATTCCAGTGGGCTCCAGGCAGAGTGGGAGCAGAGCGCACGATGCTCAGTGGCAACACTGCCAGCACTTTACTGGCCACCTCTGTACTCCAGCCGCAGGGCAGGTCTCCCCAGGCCTCTCTCCCCAGCTGGGGCTTGAACGCAATGGGGCAGGTGTCTGGGCCACATGGCCCAGCTCGGTGGGACCCATGAGAGGAGCAGATGAGAGACACGTTGATTCAGAGCCGCCTGGTGCTGTGAGAAGCGACCTGAGACCCTGAGATGGGACCCCTGTCGGGCGCACAGGGTGCTGGCACCGCCGCGCCCCCCACCCGGCCGGGCCATGTGAGACCGTGGGCCTGTGCCGCTCAGGCCAGCCTCCTCGCGCCTGGCGGGTCCCCAGCTCGGAGTCCCAGGAGGCGGACCTGAGCTGATTCTGACGCCTGAGGCCTCGTGGGCCATCACTGATTCTTCCAGCTACGAGACACCAGCCCGGGCAGGCGGGAGGGGGCTGGGACGAGCCGGGCAGCAGCCCCGGCTCTCAGAGCTCTTCCCAGGGGGACGGCGTGAGCAAGGCTTCGGACACAGCCAGTGCGTCTGGCAGTGACAGCCCTTCGGGGGTCAGCCGCGCACCCAGTGACCTGGCAGAAAGGTGAGCAAAGGTCGCTCTTGGCCCTACTCCAAACCCGCCCAGGGGCCTAGTCTGAGGGCCACCTCCACCCCAACCTCACGCCCGCAGGCTCGAGACCGTGACCCTGAGCGACTGCCAGCAGGAGCTGCTTCTGGTTCACCTGGTGACACGGGGGCCACGCACCTTCCTGAGCCGGGAAGAGGAGCAGCGCTTTGTCAAAGAGTGGGTCCCCTGTCCTGCGCCCTGTGTTTGCCCCGTGCCCTGTGCCCGCCCCGTGACTGGGGGGGGCAGAGGCCGCCGCCCACCTGCCGGCCGCCCGTTCCCGCAGGTGCGGGCTGCTCAACTGTGAGGCGGTGCTGGAGCTCCTGATCCGCCACCTGGGCGGCGCCGATGAGGCGGTGCAGATGGTGAGGGCGGTGTGGGCAGCGGGGCTGCGCAGGGGGCCTGCCCTGGGGAGCCAGGTGGAGGGGTGAGCGCGTGAGTTGGGTGGGCAGCACGGGCCAGCTGGGCTCCTTCCCGGGTGGGCTCTGACCGCTGTCCGCAGAGAGCTCTGGGCGCCCTCGCCTCCCTCGGGGGCACCGACCTGCTGTCCCAGGACCACATCCTGCTTCGTGCCCGGCCGCGGCTGCAGGAGCTCAGCGTGGGCAGCGCCGGACCTGTGACCAACAAGGCCACCAAGGTGGGCAGCAGCGAGACCCAGAGGAACACCGTGCAGCCCCCTGCCCCCGTCCGTGCTGCCCTGGGAGCAGCGTGTGGGCTGCCCTCAGGAGGCCCTGCCCCGCGCCCACACCCCAGGGCCTTCCTGCCCAGCAGCTCTGCCCGGCATGTCTCCGCCGCCTCTGCGCCCTGCTACACTGCCTCGTGCGGGAAGCCCTCCTTGACTGCGCCGGTGGTGGGTCCTGCTGCTCTCCGCTCGTGACTCGTGTCACAGATGGCGGCCCTCCTGGAGCGCAGGATGCCTGTCCCAATGCGCTTCTGACACTGAGCCTTGGGGAGCCTGCCAGCTTCTCCCAGACTCGACCTGGCACCTGTTCTGCCTGTTGGCATCCCGACTCCTCTGGAAACTCAGGCCCTTGGTCTCCTGACCCTGAGACATACAGGACGCACCTGGGCCACAGCACACCCCTCACTACTCTCCTTCCCTTGCTGTCCAGATTCTGAGGCACTTCGAAGCCTCCTGCCGACAGCGGCCCCCTGCCCGGGACCCCCCAGCGGAGCCCGGCCCCGCAGCTGCCTGCCTGGGCCCAGACCTGCTGACCTGCACGGTGCCTCTCCCTGGAGACCCCGCCTCCCTGCAGCCTCTGAGCCCTGGCCTGCTCCCAGCCCCCAGCGAGGCCGAGAGCAGCCTGGCCGTTTCTGGAGAGCAGGGCTCCGGATCCGAGCAGCCCCCGTCCTGCACCAGCACCAGCACCACCGAGGGGCAGCCGAGGCACAGCCCGGTGCCCGGCCGCTGCCCGTGGAGCTCGTCTGGCCTCACTTGCAGCTCCTTGTTTGCTGACATGGAGCTGGTAGCCTATCCCCACCTGGTGGGGACCGAGGTGACAGCAGAGGAGCCCCTCCCTGCGCCCCAGCCCCCCTGGACGTTGTCACAGAAGGTGGCAGTGAAAGCTCCTCCAGGCCCAGAGCCATCCGCTTTCGCATTCCTAAACGTGTGACTGCCGCCTGACACCAGATTGTGTGCGGCGTCACGCCTCTGCTCTGCCATAGCCCGTCCCGCCAAGAGCAGACCCCGTGCCTGCCATGGGCTCCTGAGCCAAGACTGGTGGGGGCTGCTGCACAGAACGGAGCGAGCAGAGCACTTCCGGCGGAACCACGCGGGCGCCGGTAGCGTGGGAGCGGAGGGCAGGCCTCGCGCGGCTGCAGGACAGACAGGCCCGGTGCTGGGAGGCGGCGGCTGCGGCCTTGGGCCCTGGCTGCCGCTTTCCGGCTGGCAGCCATGTGCTCCATCTGCACACACAGGCCCTCGCCTGTGGCCATGGGACCAGAGGGGGTCGGCACGGAGGGCTGCCCGGGGGCGGGGGAAACGCGACTTGCGGAGCTCCTGCAGGTGGGGTGTCAGACCCTGAGGGGACCCAGAGCTGCCTCAGTCCCCTTCCTCCCAGTGCCCACCGCCCCCACACCCATCTCCTTTGCCGGAGGCTGGCTGTTTGGACTTGAGTTCCCTCAGCCACCGACAGTGACAGGTGGCAAATCCCAGGGAGTGCTGACTTCAGGCCTTGGGGAGACCCCGCCTGTCGAGCCCTCAAACAGGGTTTTGCGTGGGTTTGTTTTTGAACCCCGACCCCTCCCTCCGTGGGGGTCACCCGGGTATGTGTCTTCACCCGGGCCTGGGGTGATGTCAAGCGTCAGTGCCTGGTGGCCCAGGTCCGCCCCCGCCGGGACTGTCGGGCTCACTGCACACGCCGTGGCACAGGTGCTGGCCCTCCAGACCCGCGGGCCTGGTCTCACTGCAGAATAAACGCCGACCCCACGCTGCGATGCCTGCAGTGCCTCTTCGCCACATGCGCGCGTGAAGAGCATGAGAGGGGCACGTTGGGAAGACTGCTTTTCTGGAAGCTGCGCTTACTCCCCAGATGTTGGGAGCAGACCCAGTGGAACCGTCTGTCCCAGAAGTTCCTCAGTTGCCACATTGTTAAGAGGACGCAGGACCGCCTGGACCTCCTGTTTCTTCGTGATCGTCAGTGATCGCGTCTCAAGAAGTCAGGCCGCGTTGTAAACTATCAGACACGGCTGACGCCGCCGTGGCCCTCAGGTCTGATGACGTGATCCTTCACTTTTATCTTGATCATTTTTCCCTCTCAGTCTGACTAGGAGTTTTTTAATACTGATCTTTTCAAACAATTTTTTCTAATTTTCTAATATGTACATCTCAATGCTATCAGTTTTCCTCTAGGCACTGCTTTATCTGCATCGTGTGTGTGTGTGTGTGTGTGCACGTGTGCGCGCGTGCGCGCGCGCGCATGTGAGGCAGGGGGCCGGATGGTCCTTTCAGTTTAAAATGTTTTGTCATTTCTCTTGAGACTTGTCCAGTGGATTAATAAAAGTGTGTTCCTTATTACTATTTTATTTCTAATATAATAAAAATATAATTATTTCAGTTACATTGTTAAAGTTTTCAAAACTGTTGCTAAAGTTGTTTTTATGGCCCAGATTAGAGCGCATCTTGGTGAATTTCCCGTGTGCATTTGCTCTAGAAAACCACAAACCGGATCCTTCGTGATCATAGGTGAAAATAATCTAAAAATATGAGCAAAATTAGCCTAGCAATATATAAACGTGCTACATCCCAGTAAGAATAGTTTGACCTGGGGCTGTGAGGCTGTGCAATGTCGAACATCAGTCACCAACATGGAAGAGGAAACGACATCACTTCATGCAGGAAAAACGAGACAATTCATTTTCATGTTTTTTAAATTTTTATTTAAAAACCAACATTCATTTATCACCAAAAGAACTCTGCAAACTAGCAATCAGACAGCTGTTTTCACTTGGTAAAGGACATTGAGGAAAGTCCCACAGCTAACATCACACTGCTGGACCAGGCAGGGACAAGGCAGGGATGTCCACTCTACCACGTGGCCTTGCAGCACACGGGAGGCCTGACCCGCTCACCGTCATAAAAAGGCCAATGCAGGGTGAGTGCGCCCTTTGGCTCGGGTGGCTGGAACGGCTGGGGTGTGGACTGTGTAAAGCTCAAGTACTGGGGTTTGCAATCTGGGGCTGCAACTAGGAGGCAGGACCAAAAAAACCCTCAAAAAAAAAGGCATACACTGGAAAGGAGTAAATAAAACCCACAATTGTTTAGGAAGCAAATTCCATGGGATCTTGAGTTTCAGCAACAATATTGCTAAGGTGTCAATTCTCACCCATATTGAGCTACAGGTTTTGCCATCTTCATCAAAATGCTGGACTTTTTTTTTTATATGGTAACAAGTTGATACTAACATTTATAGTAAAAGGTAAATCCTAACAGCCAAGGTAAATTTTGAGCCTGATGGCTCAGGAATTGAGATGCTGGCAGGTGGTCATGTGACGTCCAAGGATGCAGGGTCAGCCAGGGACTGAGGTGAAATGCCAAAATGAAACAAATAAAAAAAATGTTTCCTCTTCCTTTCTCCTCCTGCCTGCTTGCCTTCCTCTCCGTAAAAAAAATTTCTAGAAGAATCGAGAAAACATTATATTGTTGGATCAGGCAATGTTTTTTTAGATGAGAGAGAAAAGGCTCAAACCGTAATAGAAAAAATGGGGCTTTGTCAGACTTTAAAAACTTCTCTTTGAACGACACAGTTGAGAGCCCAGGAAGGCACAGACTGGGAGAAAATATGTGCAAATCATATGTTTCATGGAGGACTTGTATCTAGAACATAAAAAGAGGCAACCTGGTGGCTCAGGTGTTACGCTACTGGCTGAGGAGTAGACCATGTAAAAGTCTAAGACCCGGGTTCACGGCTGGAACTGGGGAAAACAGAAGTGGACAAAATAAAAACGCTTCTTCCTGCCTACCTGCCTGCCTTCTTGCCTGCCCGCCTTCCTCTTAAAAAAAAATTTTTTTTTAAAGAACTGTTGCTCCCTCGTGGAGCAGCGGTTGGGTCAGTCACTTCCAAAGGAGTGTGGGCCACGTACCCCTGGGTTTGAGTCCCGGGTCCTGGAGGAAACAACCAGTGTGAACAACCAAATAAAATTAATAAAATTCTTCTTCCTCTTCTACGCTTGCTTGCCTGCCTGCCTGCTCGCCTTCACTCCTGCCTGCGCTTTAAAAAACAAAAAACCAAACACTCCAAACTAAACGATCTAATTTATGAAGTGGGGAAAAGATTTGATCAGAAACTTGCCCAAAGGAGGTCTGTGGTCCAAAAAACCACGTCACTTGGTTCTCAACTCCTTCAGTCATCAGGGAAATGCAATTGAAAGCATATGGGCTACTACGACACACGTTTTTAAGTGACAACGGCCAACAATACCAAGTGCAAGGGGACGGGGAGTGACCGGAACCCTCAAGGCAGTGGGAATATTCAATGGTGCAGCTTCTTTGGGAAAATTCTGCCAGTTGCTTCTGAGGGTAAACAACACCCCCGCCCCCCATACGAAGTACTTGTTTACTCAAGTGAAAGGGAAGCTTATGTTTACATAAAAGTCTGAAGCTGCATGTTTATAGCAGTTTTGGTCATAACGGCCTAAGAGGGCGATCAAGCAATAGAAGTTCAGCTCACCTGGAGCACTGCCAGCAAGAACGAGGGAGGAGGCCTCTTCAAATGCTGAGGGCCACGCCGGGCAGCAGGGAACCTGACGTCCTGACAAGTCTAGTTGGAGGGAGACAGGCTGGCAGGGTCAGCGGAAAGGGTGAGGCGGGTCTGCAGGGGGACCACTCCTGCATCTTGCATCACCGCCAAACCCACAGCACTGTGCACCAGTATGGAATTTGGTTGTGCATGAATGTAAATGTTTTAAGTAGAACCAAAAGCGTTCGGCGTAAAACGCGGGACGAAGACCTGCACTGTGCTGTGTTATGCTAAGAGGGACGGTGACTTTTTCCCGGGAGACCAGAGGCTTCAAGGAGAGGGCACCTGGGCTGTATCTGGGCATTCGTCCAGGAGCCGCAGCACGCAGGGGCCGTGCTGCTGGGCCTGTGGTCTGGACGCGGGGTTGTCAGCGAGGACGCCCCACGAAGACACTGCGCCGGGGTGTGGGCAGCGGGGATAAAAAGCTTTGGAAAAGGAGCGGAGAGGAGAGTCAAATAGGGCGAACCGCGCACAGCCTGGTGCGTGGTCCAGGGCCCTGAACTTGCAGGTGGTTTGGAACCAAGTGTGTGGACGCAACCAGGAGACAAGAGAGCAGGTCGGCGGGGAGGTCCGCACGGCCTGGGGTCGCTTAGCGCCGCCTCCCGCCTCCCGTCCAGGCCCCGCCCCTCCCCGCCCAGGGCCCGCCCCGCGCCGCCGCATGGGCACCGCCCCCTTCCGGCCGTGTCCAATCGGCAGCCTGCTACCTCGGCGGCCCGACGCTCTCTGCGGCTCCGCCCACGGTGGAACGTTCCGAAGGACAGCCAAGCGGTCCAATGAGCGCCCAGGACGGCGGGAGCGTGTGGCCAGAGGGCCAATCCCCGGGAGGCGCGGGCTGGAGAGGCGGGTCTCCGTGACGGACAGGGGAGCAGCCGCCAGGTGGGTTGCTAGCCGCCGCCGCTCGTCCCGGCGCCTGGTCGCTGCGGTCGTTGTCCGCCTGCCGCGGAGGCAGCGCGGCCGGGCACCCACGTCGCGGGTCCGCAGCTGGACCCCGCGCGCCCCACCGCGCCGCCCGCAGGCCCGGGCGAGGGGCCGCACGTGAGGGGCCGCCGCTCGGGCGGGCCCGGGTCCTGGCGACGAGAGCGCCCCCGCGGCCGCCGGCCGGCCCCTCCGCCGCGTCCCCTGGCGTCAAGCCCCCGCGCCTGGACCTGCCCGGCGAGGCCGCGGGCCCGCCGGAGAGGCCGGAGCTGCCCGGGGGCGGCGTTTACGGCCGCGGCCCGCGCCGCCTGGCCGCCGGGGCAGGGTCCTCTCGGGAGGCGTGTCTTTTCCTCTTTGTTTTGAGGAGGAGGAAGCAGCGTTTTACTTTTACTTAGCTGTTCGCTTCGGTTGTTTGCCCTTGCTTGGCTCTGGGGCCGTCACGTCCGCACTGTTCCCGGGAGGAGACGGCCGCCTGGAGTCCCGCGGCTGGGTGGCCGCAGGCCGAGGGTGGGGCTTGGGGTGGGGCAGACCCAGGGCCCCGGGCTCCCCGACTCAGCGAGGTGGCACGTGCCGGCTCTGCTCGCTGGCCCGCGTCGCATTGTGTCTTCTTGATGCCCAGGGCCACTCGACCACCATGAAAGGCTCCCGGCCCATCAGCAGCCCCTCAGGCCTCCCTGGGTGCAGCCCGGAAGGCGTGGACCTGAGTTTGAGGGGCCTCCCTCCGCCCGTGTGCCAGCGCCCAAGCAGCGCCTCTGCCGCCAGGTCCCTTGCCCGCTCCGTCTCTGTGGTCGTGGGCAGTGAGCCAAAGAGGAAGCCGCTGGTGAGTGCTGGGGCACCCAGGGTGTCCAGGCCGTGCTGGGGAGTCCCATCAACTCGCCCGCTGACTCCTGGAAGCGCCCCACCTCAGGCCCAGCCTCGTGCTCCTGGGGGCGGCAGGACTCTTCCCGAGGACCAGGACCTGAGCTCCCGGCGGGGCTGGGCCAGGCCTGGTCACGGCTAGCTCCTCACTCTGCGCGCAGAGGCCCGGGCCTCTTCCTCCCAGTGTCCTGGTCCGCCCACTCTGGGGTCAGCCTGGCCCGCAGCAGAAGTAGAAAGAACAGCACAATGTACCACTCAAGCCGCTACCCCTGTCCCCAGAGTGTTGCCACACCTGCTTTCTGTGTCCCTGAGCCATGAGACGTCCTCTCCGCACTTGGACCACGGCCTGGGGATCAGCCCTGGCCTTCGCTGCGCCTGGGCATCAGCGTGGCCCCCAGCCATGCCTGTCCTTGCAGAGCCGGCCCCCTGCCGAGCCTGGATCCCAGGGGCGCACACCGCGCGTCAGTCGGTGATCAGTTCAGTCTCCTCTATTTACCTTTCAGAGGAAAGGTGCAGCAGGAGTGAAGACGGGTGGGCAGGAAGCAGAGAGAGGAGAAGTGTTTGTTTTTACTTGTTCACCCTGGTAGTTTCCCCAGCCCTGGACATGAACCCACATCCCTGGGATGCATGTGGGCTGCGCTGGCCTGAGGTGGTGGACCTAACTGCTGCTCCAGCCTCTCTCATAAAACCCTAGAGCAGCTACCTGAGTTGACTTTCTGGGCCTCAGCCGCGCGGGACTGTGGCTGGCGGTGCTGTGCCCTCTGCTGTTCTTTGGGCATCGGGTGGCCCCTAGGCAGCTGCTAGCCTTCTACCCGGCCCTCCCACACCCTCTGGGCGGGATGGGCCTGGCCGCCTGCTGGGCCTCCTGTCACCCCAACCCCACCAGGTGTCTCCCAACCCTCCTGTACGGCTGGCGGGTGGGGCGCAGGCTGCTGGCTTTGCAGTGCCAGGTCTCCTGCACGTCCCCACCAGCTGCCAGGGCACAGGGCTCGTTTTACAGGAGGAAGCGAGGCCCCTGGAGGCCACGGGCCTGCTGGACTGGCAGTTGCACCCAGGACCCTACTTCCTGTCACCGCTAAGCCATTCCCACCTCCTCTCTCTAAGTCTGTCCCTGTGGGCCTGGTGCTGTGGGGTCCCTCAAGTGTCTGCACCTGTGTCACGTGTCATTGTCTCCTTCCTTTTGCAGGAGGCCGCGGGCCCTGGGGGTGCCCGGGCCATCAACAACCTCCGCAGGTCAAACAGTGCCACGCAGGTGAACCAGCTGCAGACCAGCCAGGCGTGGTCCAGCCCCCTCAGGTACCCAGACCCCCCAGGTACCCCTGACACTCAGGTACCCACACCCTTAGGAGTGCCCAGCCTGCCTCTCCTCTGCCTCTGTCAGCCCTCCCTCCAGCTAGACCCCTATGGACCAGATGGGCCGTGAGGCCCCACGTGACCAGCACTTGGGTGGAGGTGGGACAGGAGGACGAGGGCCGTGTGTGGAGATGAGGACCTCAGACCATACTCATGACTTTCAGAGACACAAAAGTGGTATTTTTTATGAAAATGCAGACACACCCTGATGGAGCAGTGGTTAGGTCAGTTGCCTCCAAAGGATGCAGGCCACATACCCCTGGGTTCCAGTGCTGGGTCCAGGAGGGTCAGAACCAGTGTGAACAGCTAAATAAAAATAAAATGCTTCTCCCTCCAATCTTCCTGCCTGCCAGCCTGCTTGCCATCCTTCCTGCCTGCACCTTTCCTTTAAGAAAAGCACAAAGCACCCTGGGAAAAGCCTCCCTGTGTGCCCCAGTGCGCACAGCTACTTTGGGGGGCAGGCCTTCAGGGTCTGTCCTAAGCACATCGGCATCCCGACCGTCTTCTCCTCAAGGGTTTCGTGCTGTTCGGAGAAGACAAAAATCCAGCAGACGCGCCCACCTCTCCTCCGTCCTCCCTGCGCCCCGGAGTGCGTCACCTGTGGCCTGGGAGCTGGCACAGAGGCTCTGGCACGGCAGCCCCTCCTCTCCCTTGAGCCCACCCCTGAGCCCCCCGTTGTCTTTGGGGGTCGAGTTTGAGACCGGGGCCGCCTCCGTCTGCAGCCGCTCGAGGTTGAGAGCCGCTGGTTTTCTCGCGTGGGTTTGCGTTTGCCTTGTCATCCTTTTTAGGGTCTGTGGTCCTCCTTGCTCGGGCACCTCTCAGCTTCTGCAAGTGTGCGGCGGGCCCTGCCCGGTCTGCGGTCAGTGAGCGGAACTGAAGAGGAAACTTCTTTCCTCACCTTCACCTTCAGGGAGGAGTGAAGGCGAGAAGCAGGCAGGATGAGAGGAGGGAGAAGCACTGTTTTATTTTTATTTCATCGTTCACACTGGTGGTTCCCCTGAGACCAGGGACTCAACCCAGGAGTATGTGGTCTGTGCGCCCTCAGAGGTGACTGACCCACCGCTGCTCACCAGGGCGCGTCTGAAGGACGACTTCCTATCCTGGAGAACCACAGACCGACCCAGGAGGCAGGTGGGGCCCCGACCCCATCAGCGGTCACTGCTGGCTAGTCAGCTCCTCTGTCCCCGTCCCACCTGTCTGGGTTCCTGTAGCAGAGGGTCCGTCCAGGGTGTTTCCTTCCCAGTCGGTGTCGTTGGAGCAGCGGTTAGGAATCTGGCCCCCGGGCACACCTGGAACGTGTCTGCACACCCCTGCGTGTCGTACGCCCAGTGTGGCTGTGCCCCGGTGTGTCTGTCACGTCTCCTGTCCTTCCCCACCCTCGGGGTCACCTGCCCTTTGTGGGGACCACACGAGCAGGCTGGACCTTGTTTTCCACGTTGGGCCGTGTGTGCAGGCTTTGCCCTGCGGTGCTCAGGCTGCGCTGGGACCGAGCCCTGGGGCGGGCGGGCTTGCTCACGGGAGACCTGGGCACCGGGGTCGGCCTCCGTGCGGTGCTGGCATGCGGCCCCTGTCCTAGGGAAGACGTGCAGCTCCTGCTGTGTCTGCTGGACCTGGTCCCTCGTCCCCTGAGGTGAGCGGGTGCCCCTGCCCGGCTAGGGTGGCACAGACTTGCTGACTCCCCTTTCCGCCTCCCCAAGGCCATTGTCCTCGATCATTGCTCACTTGCGGACACGACAGCCCTCTGGTCTCATGTGCGCCCAGCCCCGGGCAGATGGAGAGGCCTGGCCGGCCTGCTGGGCCCCTGCCTGTGTGTGGCGATGAGGGGCTGGGAAGTGTGTGCTGGGACTGGAGTCACGGGCGCCGTGCACACAGGGTGACTCCAGTCCAGTCCTCCTCCGGGGGCGGCAGGTGAGGCCAGCGAGGGGTCCCAGCCTCACTGTATGGGCCTGGAAGAGACCCGGAGGGGACAGGTGAGGGCCAGGACCCACTAGTGGCTCCTGCGACAGAGGTCACGTTAAGAGCACCTTCTGTGGCCCTCGGAGTGTCTGGAGTTGTGCCAGAGTCCACTTTCCCCTCATTGCCCCGAGAGGAGCCCATCCCCAGGCCCTGTCGCCTCCTGCGTCGCTTTGCCCATCCAGGGCTGGCCTGTTCTGGGCTTTTGGTCTTGGGGGCCTGCAGTGTCCAGCTGCCCACCTTGGCATGTTTTTTTCGGCTTGCACGTTGTAGCCCGTCGGAGCCCTCTGCTTGACTGATTCCTCCCATCAATGGGCACCCCTTTTCGGTCACCAAGCAGACCCAATGGCATCCAGGCACGTTTGGGACGCCTCCCCACACCCTGACTCAGCTCAGTTCCATGGCCCCTTGGGTGGGCTGGCGCTCGGACAGCAGGTGGCAGTGGTGGCTGGCCTGATCTGTCCACAGTGCTCTGTCCATGGGGATGGGCAGTCGGCATGGCTGACCCAGAACCTCTGCTGCGCTGGAGCCCCGGCCAGGTGGTCACAGGTCAGGGCTCAGCAGCTGTGGCCTCAGACAGTCTGTGCTGGTGACCTGGCCCCTCCCGTCCTTAGCAAGAAGGCTCCCAGCCAAGTGACGACCCCCACTTGCCGTTCTCTCTCCGATACAGGCCCGTGGAGTCCCCTGACTTCCTGATGCTCTTTGAGGGCAGCCCCGGAGGGAGGAAGAGACTGGCCAGTCTGAGCAGAGCCCCCAGCGAGAAGGCAGCCACGTGGAACGTGCTGGTGAGGCCTGTGAGGAGCGCCGTGGCTTCTCCTGTGTTCTCACCCCACCGACGGGTGGAGGGAGGCGGCATCCGTGCTGGTAGCCAGCTTGACTGCATTACGACGACAGGAGCAGAGAACTTTCCAGGCCCCTGGGCCACCCCACTGCTTGCCCTCTGTCTGGGGGAAGCTGTGGGCTACAAGGGGTCACTGTTTGTACCGCGGGCTGAGACAGTCTCTGTGCCCAGGATGACCAGCCCCGAGCCTTCAGCTTGCCGTCCAGCGCCCAGAGCCCCAGCACATCAGGCCCGGCCTTGGGCCCGCGGGGGAGGGAGCGCACCGTGGCCCTGGCGCCCACGTTCACGGCTAACAACAGGTGCGGCCTCTCGTCTGCTGCTCTTGCGGGCAGGCCGTGTGTCTGCCTTGTGACAGACTCCATGCTTCGGGATGGATGGTTATATGGGTGGGTGGATGGGTGACCAGTGTTTCATGTCCAAAGACTGAGGAGGCGCTAAGATATCTCGCACCCTCAGACCTCTGCCTGCGCTTTCTCCCAGGGACAGCGTCCCCTGAGCCCAGACCTGTCCTTGCTCTTGCAGAGGCGGCCTGGGGAGGGCTGAAGGCAGGAGGTTCTGGACACTTGCCAGTCTTGGGAGCATGTCTCCTTGGGCCTAGTTGGGGTCTGGGATGTCACAGAGCAAAGCGGGTACAGAGTGAGGACTGCAATGGGGTCTGGTCTTAGGCAGTTGGTGACCTTGGCCAGCAGAGCAGGTGGCCCGAAGGAGGTCTGAGAATGCTGTCTGGGCTGCCAGGAGAGCCAGGCCTCCTGCACTCAGCCATGTAACAGGGACGCTGCTGTCCCCCATCCCCCTGTCCTCATCCTCTGTCCCCCTGTCCCCCTGTCCTGCTGACCCCTGGACTCCGGGACGCAGTGCATCTCCTTCCTCCATCCTGGTGCCTCCACTCAGTTCTGACTTCCAGAAGCGCCGTCGGAACGCGTCCCTTCCTGAGCACAGTGCTCGGTCTCTGCTGCTCCCCCGTGTCCAGGCTGAGGGTGGGAGTCACAAGACTGACCCCTCTCCCCACCCCTGTGGCCAGTGTAGTGGGCGCGGCCCCTGCGGCAGCGCGCCCTGTGCCGAGAGCCCGAGAGCCGGGCGCAGCGCTGGGGTCTGTGCCCTCAGCTGCACCCATTGGCTACTGGCTGGCCGTGCACTCGAGCTCTTGCTGAGACTCCTGGTGGCACCTGCCTTGCCTGGGGCTTCGCCTCGAGGTGACTGGCAGGGTCCTGGCTGTCGTGTGGGGTTACTGTGTCGGTATTTGGGAATTTCCTCTGGGGTGGCCCGTGTCTCCAGGGGAGCCCTGCGTGCTTGGGGTGGGGGGGCGGCCCAGTAGTGCCCCCGTGGGAGAGTGGTGCCCCCACTCCCTGCTCTTCCCTGGGGCTCTGGGGGCTGACTCTTGGGGGCCCACTAGACTAGGTGACCCTCCCGCTGGTGCGGCCCTTACGATGCACCCCTCCGATTCAGATGCCAGCGTGGCAGAGCGCTTGTCCCCTGTGCCCTGTGCCCTGTCTCCTGTGTATGCCCCCACTTGACTCCCTCTGGGGGGCCTGTGAGGGTCGGGAGGCATGTGCACGCGGCCTGTCTGCCAGGGAGCCTCTTCATGACTGGCCTGTGACTGTCACCAGTGCCAGGGTCCCGGGTCACTGCTCACACCTGAGTCCTGCTCCGTGGGCGGTCCGGGTGGGTCTGGGACCTGAGAAGGGCCCACCCTTAGGCGTGGCCGGCGCCCCGGGGACACCAGGGCGAGGCCCCAGCAGCACCTCGGCACCCGTCCCATCTGCCCTCGTCCAATCCACAGGAGCAGCAAGGCGGCGGTGGGTAACCGCGTCATGGCCATGGTGCACAACCACCACGCACCCCCCGAGGAGGGGCCACCCCCCAAGAGCGCCAACCGCCCTGCCCCCGCCCTCAAGTAAGGCCGGCTGGGAGCGCACAGCAGCCTCCGCAGCGGCTGCGCAGGGACGCGGGGGCTGGCCGGGCGGGTGGGGTGGGGGCGCCAGTGGCTGTGTCCGTCGACTCCTCATGTCCAGTGGGTGCCTCCTGCTGGGGGCAGAGCCGGCACAGCCTCAAGCCTCTGTCTGCCCTCCCTGTCAGCAACATCATCAAGGCAGCCAGTGATGAGGGCCAGGAGGGGGGTGGCCCCCAGAAGCTGCAGAAGAACCTTGCCAGCAGCAGCCAGCTAGGCCGGAACAACATGGGGGGTACGCCTGGCCCACCCCGACGGAAGGAGGTGACGGAGGAGGAGGCTGAGAGGTGACCTGGGGCAAGGGCCGGGCAGTGCGGGCAGGGCTGAGGTCCCCAGTGAATACTTGTGTGAAGTACTGAGGCCAAAAAGAACACACGGAGTATAATTTCACTTAACAAATGACCAGAAGCGCCAAGTCTGTCTCCAGAAAGCACGGCCAGGGGTGCTGGGCTGAGCGACTCCTGGCGGCTCTCCATGGTGGGAACCTTCTAGAGCCAGAGGGCCCTGCCATCCACAGCCCTGTAAACGGACTGGACATCACCAGGCACTCAAAGCGGTGAACTTTGTCATCTGTGAATCATCCCCCTGTAAAGCTTGTTAGGAAATCATTAAGTGGCAAGGGCCTGCAAGCAATATTAAAAACAAGCTTGGGACTATCCCCAGGGCACGTGGCACTCGGGGACCTTCTGCAGGGGCCACGTGTCCATGACACAGGCCTGATCACACCACTGAGGGACCAGAACCTGGGCTTGGGCACTCCCCCAAAGTGGGGGGTCAGGAGGATGGGCGAGGCCAAGAGCCAGCAGCTCCATGCACCCCACCCGCTGCCCGCGAGTGGGCAGACGGTGAGCTCGAGGCCTCTGCCAGATTCCCACCTCAACAGGTGTCCGGGAGCTAGGGCTGAGGCTCTGTTCTGTCGGTTTTATTGGGAATGAACTCTCCGTGTGAGGTGTGCCCCGTTTGAGGGTTTAAGTGTGTCGTCTGTGCATCGGACATGTGTGTGTCTGTGCTGGCCAGAGACGGAGACCCCGCCCCGTGCCCCACTTACCCCGCTGTGCCCACTACACCCCTTCAGCTTTGTCTTTTCTGGAGGCCCTGTGACGCACGTGGCTGCTTGTCTTGTGCGGGGCCGTGGCCTGGACGCGCGGTGCTCACGCCAAGCCAGGCAGTGGGCCTTGCCTGCGGTTTCTGGGCGTGGGAACACCCTGCGGGTGGGCAGGGGCCAGCTGTCCTGACCCCGCTGCCTGGCAGGTTCATCCACCAGGTGAACCAGGCCGCCATCACCATCCAGCGCTGGTACCGCCGGCAGGTACAGTGGCGCCGAGTGAGAGCTGCCAGCCTGGCACCCCCTCCAGCATCCAGGCAAGAGGTCAGTGTGGGAGTGGGAGTGAAGCCCAAAACTGCCCCTCATAAGGGTCCATCTCCACCTGGGCCCAGCAGCCACTTGTTCCGGGTCCCCTCGGGCCGTGGGGGCCGGGTGTCGGGAAACCCACGGGACAGAAAAGTCCCTTGCTGCAGAGCCATCTACCCGCCTGCAGGAGCTGTGGGCGCCATGATGGGTCCTCGGGAAACCCAGGTTGGGGCCCACGTACTCTGGTCTAGATTGGGCAGCCCCACTGTCCCGGTCCAACTGCCCTGACTTGGGCTTCAGCAGGAGTGGCGGCAGCCGGGAGCAGGGAACCTCCTGGATTTGCACCAACAGAAGGAGGCAGCCAGGAGGAAGGCTCGCGAGGAGAAGGCACGGCAGGCCAGGAGAGCTGCCATCCAGGTGGGGCCTGGACGCTGGGCTCCTGCCCGCCCTCCCTAGGCCTGGACGGGGCAGCTGGGGGCATGGCACCCCTGCAGTGAGGCTGATCAGAGACCGTCCCATGGTAGGAGCTGCAGCAGAAGCGAGCCCAGAAGTGGGGCAACGTGGAGCTGGGACCCTGGACGGGGACTGGGGATCAGGGGCCGCCCCTGAAGCCAGGAAGCAGCGCTCACCAGACCCACAAGGCCAACAACGCTGGTCAGCTGCCCACCAGCTCAGGCCCCTCCGTGCGGGCCCCTGGTGTGTGGTGACTTTGTGCTTGCCCACGCCACCCTGCCTCCCCTGCCTCTGCCCCCGTGCTGCCCGCAGGCCCCAGCGCCTCCTCTGCTCCTGCCCCCTCTACTCGGCTGGGTGCAGAGCCAGGAGGAGGAGAATTCTCCTTGACCTCTCACCCACAGGGTTAGGGCTCCCAAGTTGCCTGTACTCTGTGATGTCTTCAGGGCCGGGTGCCTGTTGTCATAGCCTCCCCACCCCTCTGCCCAGCAGGCCAAGAGGAGCCCTGTCCACCCATCCCCAGTCCACCCCCGGAGCCGCCACAGCTTCTGGAGAACGAGCCGCAGGTCTCATGCTACCCTGCCCCGTGGGTGCATCACCAGGCGGGCCCAGGAGACCTGCCACTCAGTCCTGGGTGGCTCTTGGGTCCCACTGGGTTCCACAGGCAGTGGAAGGGGCTTGTGCTCACGGAGGTGTGCTGGGCGTGCACGGAGGTCAGGTGACACCAAGGCCACCAGTCTGACGGGCGACGAACCTGGCCGATGCATCCATCTGCCACCATTCACTCCCCTGGAGGTGGGCGGGCCAGGTGGGCCCCAGGCCAGGCTGGAGCAAGCTGCCTCTCCTGTCCACCTGTGTACTGCAGGACACCTGCTCCCGGGATGCAGTCGGTGCGGACCAGGAGGTGGCAGAACCCGCCAGGGCCAGGGTGCCGTCCAGGGCCACGCTGAACGAGCTGCTTGACACGCTGCGGCTGCTGGAGGAAGAGCCCGAGCCACTGCCACCCCCCAGGGCCCGCTGCCAGGACAGATACGCCTGGTTGGACGAGGTGACCAGGGTCGCACCCTCCCCTGCGCAGCATCTACACGGGTCTCGGGGAGGCGTCACTGTGCTCCTTGCTCTGGTCGGGGCCTTTGCAGCCCAGAGGCGGCCTGTTGCACCTCCACACGGGCCAGTGCTCTCCAGGAGGGGCCCACGCGGCAGCCCAGGGCGCTGGTGGCATCTCAGCAGTGCCCCGAGGGTCTGGCAGCCTGGTGGCCGCCTTCCACCATGAGACCACAGCCACCTTCCTCACCCTCGGGTCCGCAGAAGACTAGGAGGCCCCCAGGGCCCCCTGATGCCCAGTAGCCCACACCACGCCCTCCTGCAGGGGGACGAGAGCAGCGTCCTGACCGCTGACAACCTGGAGGCGTTTGGGAAGCTCAGTGCACCTGTCGCGCCCCCTGCGGACGGGACGCTGCTCTCGGAGGCCAAGCTGCAGAGTGTCCTGAGCTTCCTGGACGAGATGGAGCGGTCGGGGCAGGGCTGGACGGCCTCAGCCCACCAGGTGTGGAGGGGTGTCCCTGGGTGCTGGGAGGCTGGGCCACCTCCCCCAGGCCTGCGGGTCCTCGTCCCCAGCGGCATGGCCCCACCCGCCCTTCCTGGGGGCCTGTCTGTCTCCTGCTGCCTGCACCCCCACACCCCACCCCGTGCACCCCGCAACCTCACACTCCACACCCCCACTCCCTCACACCCCACACTCTGCACCTGCACCCGCACCTGCACCTGCAGGCACATCAGCAGGACCTCCGCGTCTGGCGGGTCAAGGAGATGGAAAAGGAGCTGAGCCGGCAGCTGCAGCAGCAGAGGGAGCACTACGAGGCCGCCATCCAGCGACACCTGACCTTCATCGACCAGGTGATGCCCCGCACGGACGGCCCTGCAGCTGTGAGGGAGGGACAGACCCTCCCGAGACTCCTAGACCCACGGCCTTCCTGCTGGGACCCCTCAGTGGAACGAGGTGTCAGCTGCTGCAGTGGAGGTCCGGGGCATCGCCCCACTAGGTCCCCTGGGCCCCGCAGCACTCCCCCCGGGGGCCTTCCGCCCTGGCCGCAGCCGGGCCCCCACCCAGCGTGGCAGGCAGGTGGCATGGGTGGGTGCTCAGATGCCCAGAGCCGGGTCCCAGGAGGGTCACTCAGAGGACCTGGTCAGTTCTGGAGCCGGCCTGGTGGGAGTGTCCAGTAGGACAGCCTGAGGATACCTTTCCCTGCCATTGGCCACCCGTGACCTCCAGAGCTGGTGGGGCAGCCAGAGTCCAAGTGAGTGGCGGGGGCCCCACCTCCCAGCAGCTCCCCGACCCCATCAGGTCCTTTTCAAGAGAAAATTCTGGGCCTGGAGCCTGTGAGGGGAGGAAGGAGCCCAAGGGACTGAATGGCCCCTGAGGCCTGCTTATGGGTCGTGTTGTCCAGGGCGGGACTCTTGGAGCCCTTGGAGGGGCTGGCGTGGCCCCTAATGCAGAACGCTGGGCAGGTGATGGGCAGGCCTTCTCTACAGACCCAGGGTGGAGGTGGGCAACAAATGATCCCTGTGTCTGGAAGGTTCTGCCATGGTCCCCGGGCCTGGAGTGGAGGCCGCAGTCCCCACCAGGCCTCGCTGACATCAGTGAGACCCTGCCACACGGGGGCGTTGGGGGCACCCTCACCAAGGAGAAGGACTCCTAGTGCCGGGACCGGCCCCAGGCCTCGTCTCAGTATCGTCACTTCCTCTCTGCCCCTGCCCGTCTGGTGCAGCTGATCGAAGACAAGAAATCCCTGAGCGAGAAGTGCCAGGCTGTGGTGGCCGAGCTGCAGCAGTGCGCCCAGAGGAGCCAGGAGAGGGAGGCCCAGATGCTGGAGCAGCACCAGCTGGTGAGCCCCGCCGGCAGGCTGCAGCGAGCTGGGCGCCCTAGTCTCCAGCCTCAGCCTGTCGGCCCTGGGTGTGCGGACACCAGCCCTGGGTCCCGTGGACCTCAGGCCAGGCCCTGCACTCAGAGGCTAGCCCCCAGCACCGACCTGTCGCCTCCCACTGGAGCTGCTTCCTGCATCCTGGGTGCCAGAGCCCAGGGCAGGGGCCTCGCCGTGCATGACTCCTCCGTCACAGATGAGGACGGGGCTCTGAGGGGCCGGCTCCAAGTTGGGGGCCCTCATAGGCCTTCCTAGACTTGGTTGTGAAACTCTGAGTCACCCCCTGCTTGAGCTTTTCTATAAGGAGGCGGCGTCACCCCGCCCATCGGCCTCAGCCTGCCGAGGTGGGCCTGATGGTCCCCAAGTCCTCTTAGAGCCAGAGACCCAGCGCTGAGGGTGGGGGTGGCACCAGCCTTTTCAGAGGCCTCCTGGTGATCACAGTGGACACTAGGGTCACAAGGGAGATGTGTGGGTCTGTGCTGCCCCACCTCAGTCCCTGGGGGGCAGACAGGGTCGGGGAATGGCGGCCCCTTATGCGCATCCCGTCCACCTGGGCCTGGTAGGCCGGGGTGGAGCCAGGAACCGTGGGCCTGGTCCTCCTGCACCCCCACTTCATGTTGGTCCCCGTGCCCCCTGCAGGAGATCAAGAAGCTGAAAGCACTGGCGAGCGCCACTGAGAAAGTCCGCCGGGAGCAGTGGATCAACGAGAAGACCCGCAAGATCAAGGAGATCACCGTCAGGGGTGGGTGCCTGCGTCCCTGTCCGCAGCACGGCTGCCCTGCCCTCCTCAGAGTGGGCCTGGGGCTGACAGGATAGCCCCGCTGAGCTGCCCACACCAGCCCAGGCCAGGCCGTCCTGCCCAACTCTTCTCCTGGGAGGCCACTGCCGGGGGCCCTGTGGCACCATGTCCCAGCAGGGAGAGACCCTGTTGCGTGCAGGGCACCTGCCTCCTCTTAGACTCGGCTACACTGGGGGCTTGGTGGGGTGCAGGAAAGATGGGTCTGTTGGCTGGACTGTGGCCCCTCACGGTGGACAAGAATCGGGGCTCCCCTGCATTCAGCGGGCCACAGTCAAGGGTTGGCATCCCCAGCCGCTTGGGGTGGGTGCCCAGTAGGGGCTGAACATCCTGTCACGAACCCGCCAGGCCTGGAGCCTGAGATCCAGAAGCTGATCGCCAAGCACAAGAGGGAGATACTGCAGCTCCGGGCTCTGCACGCAGCCGAGCTGCAGCGGGCGGAGACACAGGCGGCCGAGCTGTACGGGCGGCAGGCGGAGGAGCTGCGGGCACAGCTGCAGCAGGAGAAGGAGGCGCTGGGCCAGCAGGAGCGGGAGCGTGCCCAGCAGCGGTGAGTGTCCAGGCCTCACGGGTCGGGGAGGGGAGCTGAGCGGAGCAGGAGGGAGTCATCAGGGCCCTGGGGTTGGGATGTGGACACGCAAGGGGGCCCGTGGGGACTCAAAGGTGGTGGCAGCAGGGACAGGGCAGGGCGCTGACCCTGGCCGTGGGGTGCACATGGTGGCCTGTCTAGTTTCGAGCAGCACCTGGAGCAGGAGCAGCGGGCCCTACAGCAGCGGCAGCGGCGTCTCTACAGCGAGGTGGCTGAGGAGAAGGAGCGGCTGGGCCAGCAGGCAGCCAGGTGAGCAGGGGGCCGCCCTGTAGCCCCGCCCCCCCCGCCCCGCCCCGCCTCGCCTGTGCTGACCCCGGGACCTGCAGGCAGCGGGCAGAGCTGGAGGAGCTGAGGCAGCAGCTGGAGGAACGCAGTGCGGCGGCGGGCCAGGCTCTGAGGGCCGAGTTTGAGAAGGAAAGAGAGGGGCTGGAGCGCCAGCACCAGGTCTGCCCTCCCAGCACCCCGATGGAGTGCACCCCCGGGGGTGGTGGGAGCTGTCGCTCCCGGGACAGCCCTGCCTGGAGCGCTGGGCTGAGCTGGGTTCCCATGCTGGGGCCCCAGTCAGCACTCCCAGTCCCTGTGTCTCAACATCCCGCAGCGCCCGTGGCCGGCTCAGGAATGCTGGACCCGGGCTCACATTGTGGTCACCCCTAGATGGAGCTGAAGGCCCTGAAGGAGCAGCTGGAGGTGGAGAGACAGATGTGGGAGGCCAGCTGTGCCAAGAAGGAGGTGGGAGCGCCACAGTTGACCCCCGCACACCGCACACACATACACGTAAACCATGCTCCACATCCACAGACGCGCACACACCTCACGCACGTGCCGCCACGTGGGCAGGCTCTGGTCCCGCGCCCTGGCTGCTCTGGGCTGCTGGTTAGTTCTGCGCGGACACTTGTGCCGGGAGAGACCAGGGGCCCTGGGACGGGAGAGGCCCTCCCCTCCGGCCCTCCGCCCCGGCCCCTGGCGCCCTCACTGGCCTGGGGCTGTGCACCCTGCAGGAGGTGTGGCTGCTGAACCGCGAGCGCGAGCTGAAGGAGGAGACCCGGAAGGGCCGGGACAAGGAGATCGAGCTGGTCATCCGGCGGCTGGAGGCTGACATGACACTGGCCAGGGAGGAGAGCGAGAGGGCCGCCGAGAGCCGGTGGGCTGCCCTCGGGAGCCTGGGCTCGGGAGCCTGCAGGCCGGCGGCGCCCTGCTGACGACCCTCCTACTGCAGCGTCCAGCGTGTGCGGGACAAGTACGAGGCGGAGCTGGCGGAGCTGGAGCGGTCGGAGCGGCAGCTCCAGGCCCGGTGCGCACAGCTGAAGGGCCGTCTGGGCGAGGCCGAGGGGGAGAGCCTGCGGCTGCAGGGCCTGGTGCGGCAGAAGGAGAGGGAGCTGGCCGACGTGACGGCGGTGAGGGCCGGAAGGGGTGACCCCAGCAGTGAGCACCCTCCCGGACAGGGCCCCGGAGCCCCCACCGTGCGCGCCCTCCCCCCAGGTGAAGGAGCAGCTGGCGGGCGAGCGCAGCAGCATGGCCCAGACGCTCCGCCAGGAGTTCGCCGACCGGCTCGCGGCGTCCGAGGAGGAGAACCGGCAGGCCAGGGCCGAGCTGGCCGAGCTGCGGGCCCGCCAGCAACTGGAGCTGGAGCAGCTCATGCGGGAGAAGCAGGTGGAGCTGGAGGCGGTGCATAGGAGGTGGGTCCGGGGCAGGGTGCTCGGGGCGCGTAGGGCAGCACCCTGCAGCCCCAGCAAGGGTACAGCAGGCTAAGACGGGTGAAGGGGCTGTGTGGCCCCTTCCTCCTTACGGCTGACACGGAGCTGGGGCCCACGGGGCTCTCGGGGCGGTGGGGGGGACCCGGGTTGGCTGTCTGTGTGCCACAGACCTGCAGTCTCCAGAGCAGCTCCCAGGCCAGGCTGGGGGCATGGGTGCTATGCAGGATGGGCAGACCCCACGAGGTTGACAGAGCAGCTCCACCCACCCCAGGCCCCTTCGTTTTCCCGTTTGCCCACCCACCTGCCAGGGGTGTCCTTGTCTCCACTGGGAGCCCTTCCCAAGGGTCCTGTCCAGATCCCCCCACTTCAAGTCCAGCTCTCAGGAGGCCAGTGCTGTGGACAGTGACCTGGGACCCACCCTGGGGATCACAGCTCTTCCTCAAGTCCCCAGATGGCTCAGTGCCAGAACTCGGCAGGGTGGGGCCCGGGCAGGAGGGGCTGCACCCCGCCGTCTGCCCCGCCATCCTCAGACATGGGCTGAGCCGGGGATCTGGCGAGGTGCTACTCAAGTGTCCGGTGCCCCGCAGGGTGAAGCTGGCGCTGGCCAAGAAGGAGGAGGCCGTGAGCGGCCTCCGGAAGCAGTACGAGGTGGGTGCCAGTCCACAGCGGCCCTGGGGTGGGCGCGCAGGCTGGACGTGACGGGCGCCATGTTGCAGGCGGCGGTGAGGCGGGCCGACCACCTGGAGGGGCTGCTGGCACAGCGCAGGCAGCCGGTCCCAAGCACCAAGTGACGCCCACCGCCACAGGCTGCGGGTGGACCCGCCCGCCATTCTCCCGTCAGCCACCTGCTCGGAGACCGACGACGAGCTGCAGCTGTGTTTTTAACGTAAAGAGGCCATGTTTTTAAAGCTTTGACACGGCCTGTTTCTTGTGGGGGTGTGCTGGAGGCCCCTCGCGGGCCCTGCACACGGAGGCTGGGTGTAAGTGACCCCGGCCCCGCTCCACTCAGCCCCTCAACCTGCCAGGCCCTGGGGTCTCGGCTCCGGTCTCTGCGTGCAGAGAATGGCCCTCTCTGACCTGGTCTCTGAGCACGTCTGTGTCTGTAGAGAGGGGCCCGACCCCTGCTGGAGGCCACAAGACCCACTCCTTTCTCCCCTCGGGAGCTGCTCCCTGGAGGGGGCACCCTGCAGCCTTCCAAATGTGGGTGCCTGATTGGTCATCCTCAGAGGCCCAGGGGCAGCCCCTGGAGGTGGGCAGCGGCCCCGCAGTGAGCACTCTTGCTGCCGTTGGCCCTTCCAAGGCACTGGGACCAGGCCTGGGGAGAGCCTGCCCCATCTGGGGATGCGGGCCCCCCAGGGCCTGGGCGTTCAGGCATGAGTCCCAGCAACGGTCACTGTCCTTGCCACTGAGCTTGGAGGGTCAGCCAGCAGGAGGGCACCAGGCCCTCTGTCTGCACAATGAGGCCCCTAACGGGGGCAGAGCCAGCAGCTCAGAGAAGCTGGGCCTGAGGTGCAGGACAACAGAGCCGCACAGGGACTGGCCTGTCCCTGAGCCCCGTCCCTCTGGACTGGCCCTGACCTGGACACAGCTCTCTCCCCACTCACCTGGCGACAAGGCAAGGAGGGCCCTCCCGGGCTGGGAAACTGAGGCAGGAGCTCCCTGGGCCTGACAGGGCATTGGGCAGGCTCGGCCCCCTCTGCTGACCAGGTCAGGGGAAGACCCTGTAGCTCCACCTGGGGCACTCGGTGGGCGCTGGGGGGCTCGCTCAGCCCACGGAGGGACCCATGCCCTCTGCAGCCACCCCTCGGCCGAGCCGGAGCCAGCTGACTTGTTCCAGAAGGGTGGGGGTGGGGAGCCCCAGTGCCCTGGAAAGAGCTGGCTGCTGGCTGCAGGGCAGGCCAGGGACAAACGGGGCAGTAGGTCCTGTCCTGTCTTGGGTGCTCTGACCCCTGAGGCTAGGAGTTGCTGGAGGGAATGGTGTGAGGAGCTCTGATGCGACTGGAGCTGGGCAGAGGCTGTTCTGAGAGGAGACAGGGCGGGCAGCCCCCAGACGCCAGAAACATGGCAGAGACAGACGCTGGTACCTTCCCCGGAGGCCATGCTGGCCTGGTGGGAAGTGCAGCTTTGCCAGCGTCTGCTCACCGCCCCCCACCCAGCCGGTGGCTCGCTTCACGACTGTCGGAGATCCTTTCTGTGTCCCACTCTCCATCCTTGGCGTCTTCACAGCTGTCTTAATCTTATTCAGGTTTCAGTTGTCACCTTAATAAAGATAACTTGCTTCTGACATTTGTGCCCCCGACTCTGCATCATCCCCAGGTCTCCTGCCCCTGACCTGCCTGCAGCCACAGAGTGGCATCTCACAGGTCCCAGCAGGTGAGCAGCCTGTCCCGAGAGGCTAGACAGTGGGGGTGGGCACCTGCCCCTGCTGCCCCACTTGAATAATGTGCCAACCTGGGGGCACTGTGTTCTGGGGATGGCTGCCAGGCCCCAGCCCCCCAAGGAAGGCAGACTCAGAGGGTGAAGGCGGGGAGGCTCACCTGGGGGCTAAGGGATCATCCAGTCAAGGGGTAGTGTGGCCAGGATGGGGGTGGTGGTCAGAGGGCATGGGGCCTGTGAACTAGTCTCAGCTGCTGCAGCTCCTGCACCAGCCTGGCATGGGCACCTTGGGACCCAGAGTGGGCGCCCGCTGACTCTGAGCCCTGCATCCCAGAGGGTCTGAGGACACAGCACACCTGCTGCACACCTTACCCTCGATGACGCCCCTCTGCTCACCCTCCACGTGTGGTCTCCGGCTGGGAAGAGGGCCCAGTCCTCGCCCTAACCAGCCCTGGGATGGAGGGAGGAGCACAGCCAACCCCTCTGCGTGGCGACCAGGGCGCGGGAGCCACTTGAACGGCAGACTAGTGATGGCGCCGGGGCCTGGGGAGATGGGTGGGGCCAAGTGGGCGGGGCCTGCGGATCAGCTCTTCCTTGGGCAGGTGAAGCTCATTTTGAAATGTCGCTGAGGAATCAGGGCTGTTAGTATCCAAAGTAGATGGAACAGTCTGGAGCAGGAGAGCGTCTGCGTGGGAGCTGCCTGCACCCAGCTGGTCCCTAACCCAGCAGATGGGTGAGAGTGGGTGTGGCCACAGGCCTGGGGCGGGGCTCTTGCAAGATGGGCTTTGAGACACCAGGAGGCAGAGAGAACTGAGGCCACTTGCGGCTGGAGTGCAGGGCTCAGTGAGCACCAGGCCCTCAGCCTCACCCAGGGCTTGCAGCTGTCCCGAGCTGTGCTCACGCTGTGTGACGCCCGGTGGTGGTGGTACCTGCCTGCTGTGGAGCCTGAGCAGAGACCCACCGGGCCCCACCGAGGACAGGTCCCTGTGGGCTGGGCTGCGGTGGACCCTTCCACCATGACTGGTGAGGTGGGGACAAGGGGATGACAAAGGAGCTCGCCCAGCCCCTGGCCCCCATCTCCCCCTGCACCCACAGCCCTGCCCGAGCCCAGCCCAGCCCATGCTGCACCCCACAAACACACAGGCTGCATTGTTCATTTAGTGCTGTTTTTTTTCCATTTTCCGGCACGAGCTTCGTCCACCCTCCTGTTCTCCTAGGTCAGACATAGGCATGTTCCATGCTGCCCCGGGGACCCCCGGCCGAGCTGCTGGCGAGCTGCTACTTCTTCTTCGGAATTTTCTCCTTTTTGATCAATTCAGAAAATTCTAGAGCAGGAGATAGATTTTAGTGAATAGTTCTCTGCCTCGTGACCCCAAACCCTGAAGCTCCAATTGGAGGTACACCCTCATCGCGAGGGGCTGGACAGTCCAGGGGTCCCTGAGGCCTCTCCTCCCGAGTGCCCGTCTCGGGCTTACAATGGGCTGGGTCTCAGGAGGCCCACAGGGGCCCTCCAGAGTCTCCTGTGATCATCTTCCCCAGAGGGGAAACCAAGGCACAGAGAGGCTGGGTGTGAGTCCTGAGCAGCTCCTCCTGCCAGGCTGCCTGTTAACCTCACACACGTGCATGAGCGCGTGCGCACACGCACACACACAGGGTTTGCACAGACGGTGGAGGCAGGCGGGGGGTGGGCTCGCAGCAGGCAGGGGCTGGAGGCCGGCCCGGACGCTGAGCCTGTGCTTGCCTGGCCCCTGCGCCACCTGGCTGTCCTCGCCTCTGGGCCCTGGGCCAGCACCGGGAGAGGGTGGGCGGTAGAGGCCGCAGAGCGCAGGGCCACCAAGGGTAGCCTCAGGGAGGTGTGGCCACTCAGATGCCATCTTCCACTGGCGTCCGCCCAGGACCCACGTCGGGTTTGGGTTCCGGCCATCGCCCTGTTGCGCTCCTGTCCAAATGAACTTTCCAGAGCCAGCCTGGCCCCGCGCCCCCGCCCAGAAACCTGTCGCAGCTGCCCTGGCCCCATGGTCCCCCTCACTGCTCAGCTCCCTGAGACTCAGTGTCCCTGTCTGTAAATTGGTATGGCAGTGCCCACGGAGGGCTGTAGGCGTCACGGACGGGGTCCACGCCTGGGAGCGGTGGGAGCCTGCTCAGTGGTGAGACAGTCGGGCGCTCGCCCGTGACTGCGGGTCCTGGAGCGGTGGGGCCGGGAATGACCTGAGAGCCAACCCCCACTCTGCCCCCACCTTCGAAGTCGATCCTTCCGTCCCCATCTGTGTCGGCTGCCTGGATCATGGCCTCGGCCTCCTCGTCTGTCAGGGGGGCGGCCGGCCCGCTGCTGGGGATGGTGGACAGGATGTACCTGGGCGGAGAGCAGGATCCGTCAGGGCCTCAGGTCAGTGGTTACAGGGGGACACGGGCCCAGCTGGAGCGGGGTCTGTGGGCCTGGCCCCGTGCCGTGGCCCCGAAGCCCAGCCCCACCCTCCGTGCCATTACTTGATCTCGTTCCACTCGATGAAGCCGCTCTTGTCCTTGTCCAGGGTGTGGAAGGCCTTGCGGATGATGCTGTCCAGCTGCCCCGAAGTCTGGAACTTCTGCATGTATTCGAAGAACTTGAGGTAGTTGAAGGAACCTGGTGGGCGGGCTCAGGTCACCTGACGACCAGGCCAGGCTAGAGGGAGACTGCTGCCCTGCGGCGGGGCTGCAGGGGCTGTCCCAGCCGCCCCGTGTGTCCTGTCAGCACAGGGCAGGGCTCCCAGCGGGGCCGCTGTCCGAGCCCTGCATCCTCGGCCTCCTGGGCTGGGCGGGCTGGGGGGGTCGTACCGTGGTGCCTCATGTCGCTGGGCAGCAGCTCGATGTCCTTATCTGAAAGGGACGTGCCCATGGCCATGGCCATCTTCTTCATCTGGGAGGAGAAGTCCTCGTCCATCCTGGCCCTGTGTGGACAGGGGCCGCTGGGCAGGAGTGCAGGCCAGAGCAGACCCTGCATGGCACCAGCTCCTGCCCCCGTGCCCTGGCCTTGGCCGTGCAGGGACCCGGGAGTCACCTCCCGTGGGCTAGTCACCTTGAAGACAGTGGACACTGAGGTCCCAGTCTCTGTTGTTGCACAAGCCCACTCTCCTCGGAAGAGGCGAGGTGGCAGCTGTCCCCACACCGTCGGGAAGTCTCTTTCCCACCCACCAGGCACCTCCCCCTGGGAAGCCCGCCTCCCCGTCACCTGAGCCACCACCTCCTGACTCGGCCCCAGGGCCTCGCTCTCCTGTCCCCCAGGCCCAGGCCCAGCTGCTGGCTGGACGCTGAGCACAGGCTGGTCTCAGCTGGCCTAGAGTCTCCAGCAGGGAGACCTGCCCGGGGCATCTGCCCATGAGATGCCCTCGCCACCCCCGCTCCTTGGTGTTGGTGTCAGGCAGGCGCCCCGGGATTCTGGCCGCAGGCGGGGGTCTGGGCGAGGCCAAGGGCCAGCAGGTGGGGCCAGGCTGTCCTGTGCCCCCTCATCAGGCGTGTGACCGCCAGGCTCTCGGGTTGCCGTCCCCAGGGGGGGTTGGGTTCTGGGGCTCTCGGCGAAGCAGCTATTTCCAAGGCGCCTTGGCCCTCTCCAAAGTTCATGGGGCGGCAGCGCCTTCTGGAACATGCACCACTGCCAGGGGCCACGCGACGGCTGGCGCTTCACGGCTCCTCTGGACCAGAAGCCGTGTGTCACGGGTCAACCCTGGCAGCAGGGTGCTGGATGCCCGCTGACCCTGGCGCGTCCCCGGTGGCTTGGGGCCTCCAACTCCTCATCTATGAAATGGGGAGACCCCCCCCACCGCCAGGGACTGCTCGGCCTATGTGCCACCTCATGGGTGAGTTCTGCCCGGCTGGCAGGCCCCGCCAGAGGTGCATGGGACTGGCCCCGCCCCCTCCTGCACTAGATGGGTCCCCTCTCCTACCCTGGCATGGCGGGGTCCCTTTTCAGGCCTTGCTGGGGCCGGTGCCACCACTTTACAGAGGTGGGGTGAGGCCAGGGCCATGTCCTATCTGCAGAGCATGGGCACCTGGGCTGAGCCCGCCTCACCCTCCCACCCCTACTCTGTGGGCACCCATGGAGCAGGGGACAGGAGACCAGAGCTGGAGATGCGATGAGAGGCAGGGCTGTGACCACTCTCCGTATATTTATAGTGACGGTCCAGGTCGGGATGGGGCCGGAGGGAGACTGGCATCTCCACCTGGGTGGGGGCATCTCACCAAAGCTTGGCCTGTGACTCCAGAGCCTGGAAGGGTCCTGCCCACTTCATCTTTGCCCTAAAAGTCTCTGTCCCCGGCCCCTCCTCACCCGCTGCAGCTCCAGCTGGCAGAGCTCTAAAGCCTCACTGAGACCCTCCATCCAGCGTTGCGGAGTGCCGACCGGCCCCCAGACTGGCAGGAACCCCACCCCAGACACCCGACACCCACATGGCCTCTTGGCAGCTGTACCCACAATCAGCATCTGCCAGGGACGCACACGCTGTGGAGCCAGCAGGAGCGGAGGTGGCAGGGGGTGAAGGGGGTGAGGAGGTGAGGGGGACAGGGTGGTGCAGACCAGCAGGGACAGCAGTACAGGCCCCAGGACCCCGTCCTCACCCGTCCCCTGCTCCGCACCTGGGACACAGGGCAGCGGGGTCTCAGCTCCAGCCGCCCACTGCACACAGTCCCGAGGCGCCCGCCACAGCAGAGGACAGGACATCTGGCGGGGGCTCCCGGGGGATGCCCCCTCCCCCTCCTTTTCCTGCCTCCCTGGACTCCTGGGCCCCAGCCCCGGGCCCCCCCATCCTGTGATGAAAGGCCCCACCTCACCCACTGGGGCAGCTCTGGCCTGGCCGAGCCCTCACCTGGCTCCCCTGGAGAGCTGTGGAGTGGGCGCCGGGTGCGGAGTGACGCGGGCACAGCTTTTATACCTGCGGCGGCTCGACCTGTTTACACTCGCTGCAGCTGTCCCCTGCCCCTCTCGGCTCTCCGCCCCGGCCGCTGCTGCCCCCAGGGGCTGGCTGGCACTTGGCGCCCACTCCAGGCTGGACAGGCGGCGCCAGGCAGGGGCGGGGAGGTCGGGCAGCCTGCTCTGAGCCTCGTGCTGGGCCGGCCCGGGAGCAGGCCACGGCAGGTGGCAGCCTGCAGGCAGGCGGGCACAGACGAGGGTTCCAGGCTTAAACAGAACAAAGCCCTTCCAGCCACATCCTCTGCCCCGGGGGGTGGGGGGCGCGGGTGAGTGTGGCGTCTGGCCGGCCCTGTGCCTGGGCGCACAGTCACCTCTACCCAGGGAGGGGACTTCACCCTGTGCTGCTGAATTCTTTTCCAAAGCGGCGTCCGCCTCCCTGCACGGCCACTCACTCTGCGGTCCTGTCCCTCCCTGGCAGGCAGCTGTGCAGCCTCCATGTGTCCACCCACTGGGGAGAGGACACGCCCCCACAGGTGAGGGTCCACCGCCTCCTGCCGAGGGCGGGGCCTGCCACCAAAGGTCACAGAGTGCGTGGCTCCACTCTGAGGTCCAAGCACATGGTGGCCGCGGGGCCTGAGAGGCAGGGACGGGTGGGTCCCTGGGGACTGTTCTGGATCAGGAAGGTGGCGGCCCACAGCTCGGTGACTGTGCTGAGTGCCACGGGCTTGTGAGCGCTGTCCCCCGCGTGGAGCAGGCGCTCCAGGGCTCCAGGAAGCAAGGACCAGACCCAGCGGCTAGCACCCCCCGGTCAGAGGCCCGCAAAGTGGGGCATGGGGAGCCCGTGTCTGCTCCAGAGACACCAGCACCTGCCCCAAGCTGACAGAAGGCTGGTCCCCGGGGGGCCCTCAGGTTTCACTTCTGTCCAGTAGGCGCCCCCGCCTCCCCAACCCTGGCCCAGTCGGCCGGCCCGCTCTGGGCTGCGGTGGCCTCCTGCCTCTGGGGACTCTAGTTCCCCAGGCCCAAGCACGGCAGACACAGACCCCCAGGAGGCTGGGGCCTCTGACAGAGGGGCTGGCCCACCCTCCCACTGCACTGGGCCCCCCCAGACTGTGGGGTCCAGGCCGCCTGGGGCAGGGGCACAGAGGCTCCTCTCCCCTGGAAGCCGCAGCTATGCAAGGCCCAAGCTGGTCCAGTCCTAGCCCCTCAGATGTGTCCCTGGGCGGTGCCAGGGGCCTGCCAGCTACAGCACCAGCACCGCTGTCCCCTTGGCGGGTGCTCCCCACATTTGGGGTATCCTCAGCAAGGGCCGCAGCCCCCTCCCCTGCCGAGCACAGTGCGGGCTGGAGGGGCTTCTTCTGGGTTGGGGCGCCCCCACGCAGCCTGTGCTCCCATACACGGTGGGACGCTGTGAACGCCCCCCACTCAGCACGGCCCGGCCCAGTTGGAGCAGGGGGCGGCGTGCTGGGGGCAGACTGGGCACATGGGGCCTCAGGGTGAGGCCCTGGGTGCTGCCCATGGTACAGACGACTCCAGTGGAAATGCAGACGCTTTCCCTCCAGCGGCCTGGCTTCCCTGTGGGGGACAGGCCACCAGCACACGAGGTCTAGGCTGAGTGGCCTGCGGGGGAGCCTTTTGCAGAAGACAAGCTGAGAAGCGGTCACCTGGCAGCAAGGGTCCGACTCCACCGGCTGGTTTTCCACAAGAGGAGGGACACAAGGAAGACGCGTGACATTGGAGCCAGTGGCAGGAGTAAGGTGGCCACAGGCCAGGGACACAGGCCGAGTTCAGGAGAGGCAGACCTTGCCCGTGGAGCCTTGGGAGGGGGCGACCCTGCCCCAGAACTGAGAGGCGCCACCTGCACTGGTTCAGGTCCCCGCCTGTCACCTGTACCGTGGCCCAAGGACGTCTCGTGCCCTTCTGCTCTGGGCCCCTGCCAGCCCCTCACCGGGACCCTGTGAGGACACAAGTAGGTTGCAGGGGAGGCTCCGGCGCCCGCTGCTGGGCAGTGGGGCATGGCTGGCTCGGGCGCTCACATGGAGGCGGATCTGAGGGGTGTCGGCACTGCTCCAGATGGCGTCGCTCTGTGTCTGCTCCCCCTTGATTCAAGATTGCAATGTTTTGCTTATTGTGGGCTTTTCTCTTTAAGTTTGGCTGTTTATGACGTTGCATCAAATACACGTACCTGGCCCCTTATTTAAGGGGAGGTGCAGCAGGTGGCGGTGAGCAGGCATCTCAGTTGCTGCCCCCTCCCTGGCCCGGGACACGAACCCAGGTCCCTGGGAGCCCCTACTCCACTGGGGAGCACCCTAAGTTTATTGTTGACGGTGTCCTGGGATACAGTCATATTCCAGGAAGCTCTGCTTTGAACGTGCAGGTCCGTATCCTAAACACATTCAAAACTGGGCAAACATCACCTCCGTCAATTCCAGGAGTTTCATCACCCCAGAGAAACCCTGTGCCCCTCCCTGACCCGCAGAGGAGGCATCTCCACTCAGAGGGGTTGCGAGGTCAGTACGTCCCTCCCCTGCAGGCTTCAGTGCGTCCCGTGTCTGTGGGTGGATGATGATGGAGCGTGGTGCCTGCGCCCCTCGATGCCCCCACTGGCCCTGGGCCAGCTCCTTCTGGGGACAGTGCCCTTCCCCATGGCAGGCGGGACTTGATCACATGCCATCGGCCTAGGCTTCATTTGGACCGGGGTCTCATGGGCACAGGGCATGTTCTGCGTCCCACCTGGGGAGCGGTGTCCCTGCAGACTGGCCTTGAGGGTGGACGTGACCATGAGCAGTGGACACAGGTATGGTACCCTTGTTCCCACCTGTTAGGCTGGGGTCCTGCCCACCGTAAAGGCTCTGGGCACCCTGCCTCCCCAGGGTGGGCATTTCCGGGGCCTTGTGCCCTCCTGGGAAAGGCAGAAGCCAGCACCTCCAGTCTCCCCGCCCACATCACCCCTGCCGTGTGTTCCCTGCCTTCCCCCTAAGCAAGGGCACACCGTCTGGGGGCCTCACCACCCCTGCTTTGCCCTGCTGGCCCGGCCCTGCCAGGGAGGGCTGCCCCCGCCCGGCCCCGACACCTGCCCAGGGGCTGCCGAGGGGCTTGGCTGCCACGCCTGGGGGCGGTGGAGGGGACCCGGGTTATGAGAACTCAAGTCTGCCCGCCGCCCTGCCCGCCGCCCTGCCCGCGGTGTAAGATGGCGCTGCCGGCGGGCCGGGGACGGCCCCTCGGTGCCCAGAACGCCGCCGCCGAGCGCTGGCACGTTCCCTCCCGGCGGGGCGGCCGCCGCCTCTGCGCGGCTGTCGTCGCAGCGTGGCACGGGCGCGCGTGCCGCCGAACAGCGTCCGCGCGGGCGCCGCCCCAGGCCGCGGCCACCGACCCGAGGCCCGCCGGTGCCACCCGCGCCTCCGCGCCCCTCCCCGCCCTGGCTCGGGTCCCCGCCCGTCGCGCGCCGCCCCGCGCCCCCGCGCCGCCAGGCCGAGCCCCCGCGCGCTCCCGCCAGGGTCCCCGGCCCCGCTGCGGCTGTGGGCGCCCGGCGGGCAGGGCGCGCTCCGCACCTGCGGCGGCCGCCGGCGGTGGCGCGGCGCGGGCCGGGGCCGCGGGCGTCCTGAGCGCAGCGCCGCCGCCGGGGATGCCCGCCGCGCTGCTGGCCCTGCCGGCCCTGCCATGTCGTCGTCCTTCTTCAACCCCAGCTTCGCCTTCAGCTCGCACTTCGACCCCGGTGAGTCCGCCGGCCGCGCCGCCAGCCCCCTGCCTCCGCAGCTGCCCCCACCTGCTGGCCCGCTGGCGTCCCCACTGCGACAGGATGCTGCCTGAGCCCCGTTCCTATTTTGCATGGAGATTAACCCTTTCCCTGCCCTGACTGAGCCGCAGGAAGACCCAGCTCCAGAAAGAACCCTCCGAGAGGCCCTGCATCCCGCCAGCTGGGCAGGCCTGGGGCCTGGCACCCCTGCCGGGGAGGCCACCAGCACCGGGTGGGGGTGGGCCGTGGCGCCAGGGTCCTGTCCCTGTGGAGGCTCCAGGCACAGGTAACTGGGGCAGAAGGGCCTGCACTGGCCCAGGTATTCATGGAAGGAGGAGGCCAGGGTTAGGGGCCCTGGGGAGGAGTGTGGGTGCTGCCCCTTTGGGGCCCAGGCCCAAAATGGCACCTTGCCAGCCATGGCCTTGCCGTGGGAGCCTCCTCCCCGGGCCGTGAGCCCGGTTCGGGGAGCCCTGCTGGCCAGAGCAGGCTGCAGAGGTGGGCACAGGGGCTGGCTCACAGGACAGGAGCCCACCGGGCAGAGGCTCAGCAGAGTCGCGGACAGTGGGCACCAGCCCCTCGCAGCAGGGGAGGCGGAGCGCAGGGCCCGGCCATGTTTACCCGGAGCTGCCTGGCTCCTGGCTGGGTGGCAGAGGTCGGGCTGGGCCGTGCCTGTCCCCGGAAGCTTGGGTGCTTCCTTCCCCTGCTCCAGCTCTCAGCCCGGCCCGAGCTGGGCAGAAACGCTGTCCTGGAGCCGTGGCCCAGGCCAGGAGCAGCTCCCGCATCACTAGGCTGTGGTACAGGCTGGGCAGCCAAACAGAGCTGGTGGCACTGGCTGGTCCCTGGGCTCCTCCCTGCAGCAGGTCCTGCTGGGGTGCCTGGTCCCCCAGGATCCGAGTCTGAAGGCATCACTCCTGGGGGCGGGCTGGCGACAGGTCTGTGCAGGCTTGCGGGTGTCACTCTGCAGTGACTGCCCAGGTGATTCCGGGCCTTGGAGAAGAATCCGGCCTTGGGGGGACTGGGGAGCAGCTCCAGGCTCAGACAGCCCTCAGAGACAGACATCCAGGGGAGATGACGGCCAGATGGAGCAGCCCCCACGCCCGGCCTCTGCACTCTGTGAGCCCGACTTGCCCATGGGAGTTAGGCGTCCTTCCCACATTGGGGGCGTCCCTGCGAGAGGCCTTTGTCTTTGCAAGCATTTGGGAAAACAGCAGTGTTTATATTGTGTCGGATGGTGACCTGGGGCAAGTTGTCAGGAGATAAGAGGTGTCTCCTGTCTGCAGGTGGACGGAGGGGAGGGCTGGGCCCTGTGGTCCCCCTGGAGGGGGGCAACTGGTGAGCCACCCTGGGAGGAGGCCGTGGGGAGAGAGGTGGGATGGCCTGCTCTCCCGCCAGTGACCCCGTGCAAGCCCGTTCCTACCCTCTGCCCACCTGCCCCCAAGCTTGTTTTCTCATCTGTAAGATGGGCTGCTGACGCCTGGACCAGGAGGCCTAGACTTCATACGGCCCCTGCCTGGCGCAGGCCCTCTGCCCCCCCGACGGGTGAACAAACTCCGAGACCGTCTTGGACTCCGCAAGTGTTCTGGGTCCACGAGGTTCCAGACCTCAGCGCTGTGTGGCCTAGGGATGGTCACCTGACCTGTCTGAGTCAGCCCTGCCCAGTAAGGTGAAGCCTTGCCCTGGGAGACCAAGGGGGCAGGACCTGGAGCCAGGGGCCAGGGTGATGGGTACTGCCTGAGGCTCAGGAGCAGCTGGGCTGCCCCTCCTATGGGCACCCCAAGGCTGGGATGACCTTGCTTCTCCCCAGCCCCAGGAGGACCAGGCGTGGCTCTCCGCAGTGACCAGCAGACCAGCAGAGACCAGTAGGCCTCACCAGGGCTGTGGGTTCTGAGCAGGGGGTCTGGAGGGGCGTGGGCATGCTTTTCGCCTCCAGTCTTGCCTGCCCCATGGTGGGCGCCCTGGTCGGTCAGCAGCCCGGGTCTGCACACCAGCCCCGCCCTGGGCCTGTGGCCCTCTGTGCACCTCATGTTCCCAGTCTGTAGGGTGGGAACAACTGCGGTGCCCACTGGAGCTCATTTCGGTCTGACGGGTCAGTGATGTGGGCACTGACCAGGGTGGGTTCCTGCAGCACCAGTTAAGGATGACCTGCTGGGACGGGGCCACCATTGGCCAGACAGGGTGGCCCCGGCTCCTGCTGTGCCCACCCAAGTCCCTGCTGGGCAGACAAATGGCTCCAGCTGAGCCTGGACTGAGCTGGCACAGGGCCAGTACTCTCAGGGGGCTTGTGCTCTGGCTGATGGCAGAGGTCCCTGGGCCTCTTCCAGCCCCCTGGGCCGCACAGGGACTGGCCCTTGGACCAGAGCGGCTGTGCTGGGGATATGGGGTGTGTGCCCGTGTGGGAGGGTGTTTGGGGGTGCCCGCCCTTCTGTGCAGGACAGGGGTTGGGGGGGCCCTGAGGTCTGGAATGTTCCAGGAAGCCAGGCTGTGCCCTTCCTCGAGGGGCAGCTGCAGAGGACACACAGACACACGTGGGCGCCCACGCACCCCCACGCGAACACAGCCTCTCACACACGCACCCCCATGAAGACACAGGCGGACACGTGTGGACACACCAGCGTGTGCATGAGCCCACGTGTGCGTCCATGTACCTAACACACGCTCACACCAGCGCGATGCACACGTGTCCACACACAAGCATGTCGAACGCGCGTTGCCTACACGTGAAAACCCACCCACGAACACACGCGTGTGCACACACACACTCACGTGGACGGTCTCCACGTGTGCCCCTACACGCGTGCCCCTCACAGCCGCTCCTCGGTGCCGTCTCTGGGGCTGCCCGCCTTGGCCTGGAGCTGGGCATTGGGCCCTGCCTGCTGCCGTGTGTGGCCTTCCCACCACCTCGCCCCGGGTCCTGGCCCCGCTGTCCCCGGCTGGCTGTCACGTAGCCTGTCCTGACGCCGGATGTCTGGGCTGTCATTCCGCCCGGTGCTGGAACGCCCCCACTAGCTGTGTTGGGCCCCGAGCAGGCGGCCTGAGCCTCAGGGAGCCCGGGATGTCCTCCACAGGCCCCGAAAAGGCCCCCGCTGTCGCCAGCTACAGAGCTTCCCCGGAGGGGCACCCCTGCCGTCAGTCTCAGGGGTGTGTTCCGACCTCCTCCGGTGCCTGCCTTCCTCACCTGGAAGGGCTGCTGGGAAGACAAGCATCTCCCCAGTTTTCTGCAAATCACAGCCCAGCCGGAACGTCAGGGGGCCTCTGGAAATAGGCCCCAGTGGCTCTGGACCTGGGTGCACACTTGTCCTCATGAGAAGCGACAGGAGGCGAAGGGGGCGGAGACAGGTCTGCCGGGGCCTCCCGCAGCCTCCCAGGGCACTGGCCTCATGAGGCCTCCTGTCTGCTGTCTGTGTCCCCAGGGCCAAGCCCTGGCCTTGTCTGGCCTCCTCTGTGAGGGGCAGTCAGATCACCCTGGGGCTGTGGTGTGGCAGGATGTTGGGGCGCCTTGACTGGTCTTTCACAGAGGATGGTGCCAGCAGGAGGAAGCGCGAGGGACCCTGGCACGGGAGTCTGCAGGGCAGGGTGCCCGGCTCCAGAGTCCTCTGCCAGGGCCCCTCCCTGAGGCCACCAGAGGGCAGCTTCCAGGGGCTGCACTGCCCCTGTACTTGGCGCCTGGCTTCCCTTCCCAGGAGCCTTCTGGGAGCTGTCTGACTCCAACCTCTGGGGCGGGACACCGGCCTCCCCATCTGGGGTGGCCTTCTCAGAGGACCTGGCTGCCCTGGACAGGCGGCGTGGTGGCTGCCTGGGGGCTGGATGGCACCGGGACAGTGCGGAGGCCCCCAGGGGAGGGAGCCCAGAGGGTCGACGTAGTGGGACTGCACCGGCCAGTGCAGGGCTGGGCAGGCAGGGCAGGCATGGGGGCCGCTGCGGGGTCTGGGAGGGGTCCTGGGGGGGTCTCTGCAGTGAGGAGCTGACGCTGGTCCCGGCCCGAGGGGGCAGGCTGGGCGCTCACTCCCCAAGCCACCGGTGTCACTTAGGGCGTGGGTGTGAGGAGGCTGTGGGTGCACGTGGTGCGTGTGAATTAGATGTGGGAGCATGGACGTGTGAAAACACACACACCTGAGCACAGGATCCTGGGGTCTCTCCTGGGCTGGGAGGGGCCCTGCGGCCTCTCCCCAGGGTGTCACTGCAGGCCACTTGTGGAGCAGTGTGTCAGACAGGCTTTTTCGGGACTGGGCGGGGCGGGGCGGGGCCTGGGATGGGCCCCCAGGAACTGGGCGGTGTTGGGGTCTCCTGCGGGGAGCGCCAAGCAGGGTTGGGGTTGAGATGCTGGGAAATCCGAGCCCGGCCTGCATGCCCTCTGCGCCTCACCGAAGTCCAGCAGACCGCCGGCTACAGGACACCCACGTCACTGCCCCTTCTCTCCTGGTTAAGGGCGCCACCTGGTCCATGTGTCCCCGTCGCTTCCTGGAGAGACGGGCTGCTGGGGCTCCATGGGGGCGGACCCGGGAGACCCGGCTCCTGCGGGAGGCAGAGAGGGTCTCTGGAGACGGCCAGGCCTGTGTGGGGGAGTTAAACACCCTTATCACCCCGAGTCTGGAGCAGAGCGTGCTCAGCATGCAAGGGCTGCAGGGCAGCAGGAAGGCCTCTGCCCCCGAGACGAGCGCGGGTCACTCAGACCTTTTGTCCCCTGGGGTTGCTGTGCTCAGATTTGTGCTCTTACAATCAAGCCGGCCAGCGGCGCGGCGCGCAGTTCAACCCGTTCTGATGGCAGAACGTGGATGCTGACACGTCCCCGCAGTGTTGGGGACCCCCACCGGTGACCCCACAGTCAGATAGCAAGCACTGACTTCGGCTCAGAGTTCCCACTTCCAATCAGAACCCCACTTCTTTCACTGGCCTCACCTGTTGGCGCCCCCTTTATCTGCAGCATCTCTCAAAAAGTGTCTGGAGGCGCCCCCTGCTGGAGAGCCATTGCACACATCACATTCCCAGGACCTGGGGCGGCATCACACGCCCCGCAGCAACACAACTGGATGAAATAAATAAGCGCTTCTTCCTCCTCTCTCTGCCTGCCTGCTCCCCTTCATTCCTGCCTGCTCCCCTTCATTCCTGCATGCTCCTTTTCCTTAAGAAAAAAATATCTGAATATGTGTATAATTGAATTATTATATATGTACATATATGCAATTTTATTATTTTTCCTGGTCTGCGCTGTGAATGCTGTTTAGGACACTGAAATCGCACTGCGGTCTGTGAGTATTCTGCACACACTCACCGCCGTTCCAGTGCCCTCACCCTCACCTGGTTCCCGCCCTCCTTCCCTCTTCCCTCCCACCCCTGCTCTAAAATATCTTAAATTACTCTTTTTTTTTTTCTCAAAGCATCTCAGATCAGCTGCCCAGCCAGACGGCAGGTGTGGCCCCTCCAGACATGGGAAACTGAGGCACTAGCAACCAGTGCTTTTTAGCTTCTTTTACCGCTGAGAGCTTCGTCCACACAGGGTCACCGGACTGGTGGCTGCTGAGGGGCTGGGTGGTCTGGTCCTGTCACTGAGCGCGGTGGGGTCTGCGCCAGGATCTCCGCGGCCAGGCTGGCCTGGACACACACACCTGCCCCCTGCAGTCATCTTTTGTCCTCTTTTTAAAGGAAAGGTATAGGCAGGAAGAGAGGAGGAAGCATTTTTAGTTTATTTAGTCATTTGCTTTGGTTGTTCCCCCAACCCCAGGACACGAGCCCGGGTCCTTGGGGTGTGTGTGACCTGTGCTCCTTCAGAGGCAGCGGGCAGAACCGCTGCTCACCAGGGCGCGCCAAGCTTTCTTCTTCTTGGACATGCTCCTCTTTCACGAACGCTTGGCCTTTCCGCCTGCGTTTTCACGCCTGGGAGCTGTGTCTGTGTCCTCTCGTGTGACAAAGCAGAAGCCTTGACCGTGGGAAAGAACCATCTTTGTCAGACGTGGCCCAGGGGCTTCCTGCTTCCCCAGTGCAGCCCCCCTGCCTCCCCCCAGGGGTGGGCCCATGGGCCCTGGCCCCTGCAGGCGACCACTGGCCCTGACAGAGGGCGTGGCAGGGCCAGGACCTGGCTGTGGCCTGCGGCGCCTGTTTCCCATCCCCTTGTTCGCGTGACAGTTCGCTGGCCCCTCTGTAGGTCCACGAGGGCGAACGGGGCGGCCTTGCCCCGGGGAGAGCCTGCGGGGTGGAGGGGCACAGGCAGACACCACAGCGGCCTTGTGGGACCCTGGCTCATGGGGTGGGGGCTGAGCGAGAGAAGTGGGGGCTTGGGGGGCTGGGGCAAAGCTGGGGTGGGGCCTCCTGAGGTCTCCACCCAGCAGCCGGCTGCAGCCCTGGGGGCGGGGCTGGGGCGACGGGGGTGGGGCTGGGGCCATGGGGCCAGAGGGGGCGACGGGGCCAGCGCTCTGGGGGCCTGGCCGCCGCCTGGGGCTTTGCCAGGGCTGCAGGGAGGTGCGGGAGCTCATGCGGGAGGCGGCAGGAGGGACCGCTGATCACCCTGCATCTCCATGGCAACGCCCAGCAATGGGGGTGCTGTGCTGCGGGGAGCGCGGGCGCTCACAGCGGGCAGTGTGTCTGCACACACCGGCACCGCAGCCCCGCTCGGCCCCTGCCCCTCGAGCCCTCGCCCCTCGGGTGTGGGGACAGACTGAAGACCCCAGCAGTCAAGCTCCGTGGCCCCACTCACACCGCCCGCAGGGGCGCCTTTCCCGAAGTGCAGGCGGGGGAGTGCGCTGGGGATGGGCTGTTTACCAGCTGGGCAGGGAGGAGCGGGGCTGCCCAGAGGGCACTGAGGGGCAGCGCCTGGGGTGGGAACAGAGCAGCCGGCCAAGATGGGAGCTGCGGCTAAGTGCTGGGGCCGGGGGTGCAGTCGGGCACCTCCGTCTCTCCGCCCGGGTGAGGGTTAGTCATGAGGGGCCCACACGGGCCACATGCTGCACAAGAGGGCTCCCCACTGTCTCCAGGGACAGCACCGGGGGGCACTTGGTGGGGAAGCGCCAGGCTGCGTGGAGACTCCACCACCCACAAGGGCGGTTCCCCCTTCTTGGAGACAGCAGGGTCCCAGGGCCACAGATGCAGGACAGGCCTACACGCTCGCTTTGACCTCTAGCTGCCCGATGGGCCCTGTAGCCAGTGGACAGCGGCTGCTTCCCGCTCCCCTCCCACCCCCTTGGGATCGGCAGCCTTGGTGACCGTGCCCTTTCCAGGATCTGGCAGTCCAGGGGGCCGGCTCCAGAGGGGTGAGACTGGGGGCCAGAATCTGAGAGACGTGGAGGAGACACCCCCATCCCGAGAGTGGACCTCGTGGAGGGGTGTCTGTGAACCCCAGAATTAGGAGCTGGCCAGCCTCAGATTCCCTGGTGAGGGCCAGAGAGGCGCCCAGCAGCCTGCTGGGGAGCTGCAGGCTGGAGCCTTGCGCCCACCTGCCAGGGTGAGGGGCCACGCCTCTGGGGAGATGGGGTCCACTTGGATCGAGCTTGGGGTGCTGAAGCTCAACCCCGGACAGTCGGGGCTAGGGACCCCCGGGCACACTGGCAGTGCCTCTGCCACCATAACCCCTCTCTCCCGGGCAGACGGCATCCCCCTCAGCGAGCTCTCCTGGTCGTCCTCCCTGGCCGTGGTGGCCGTGTCCTTCTCCGGCCTCTTTGCCGTCATCGCCCTCATGCTGGCCTGCCTGTGCTGTAAGAAAGGCGGCATCGGGTTCAAGGTGAGCCGCTGTCCTGGGGGCCAGGCATGGCCACTGCGCCGGAGCAGCCTCCCTGCCGGGGGCGTGTGGATCTGGGTCCCACGGCCCATCCTCCGGGGCTGCCAGTGGGTGAGGCTGTGGGGCAAGCCGCGCTGTTGGGACTCCGGACTGTACCATGCTGGGCCTTGCCGGGCCCATGGGGCCCCTGAGCTGGCGTGGGGCAGGCCTGACGACCGGGGACGAAGAGCCTCCTTGTGGGGTTGGGGGGCTCGGGCCAAGGACAGCAAATCCTTGCTCACGCCACTTGGACCAAATTCTGCCCCGCGAAGGGCTCGTGCGTGGCGCTGGGCACCAAGTGCCCAGGGTCCTGGGCTGGGTTCCTCATCAGGGCGGTGGCTGAGGGGCACCCTTGGGGCGCTGCTCCCCACCCTGTGATCTCCACCACTCAGCGCAGCCACGTGGGGAGGACCAGGCAGGAAAGTGGGAGCTGAGAGACCCAGGGCTCCGCACGGCTGCGTTCCTGCCGACTTAGCAAAAGGCCACTGACCAGCCACTCCTGGGTCACTCACTGGCCCCAGACCCGCCCTGCCTGGGCCGAGGGCAGATTCCTGGGCTGTGAGGTCAGGAGGGAGGGGCCGGTTGTGGCTGAGCAGCGGGCAGTTTCTGTGCTGGGACCACATCCCGGCCACGCTATTTTGGAGACAGCGCCCACCCCGCATGAGATAGCCCGGGACCCAGGGGCACTGGCACCTGAGTGTGGTGACTGACACACTTACCTTTTGCAGAGCCCACCATCCTCCCGGAGTCCTGTGCAAGGCCTTGGGGCCCTGCTCCTGGCCACTGTCACCTTGTCACTCTGCCCAGCCCCGGGGAGGGTCTCACGGGGCTGGCCTGGGGTTTTCCTGAAGGACCCTGGGGCCAGAGCTTCTAGGCCTGGGGGACGTCCGGGTGGGGGCGCGTGGGTCAGTCATTGGACGTCAGCCCGTCCTTGAGCTAGTGAGAACAAGGCCCTGGACAAGGGCCCGCCTCAGCCCCTCCTACCCGTGCCCTCCTCACCTCCTGGGAAGACGGTGCCTGAACATTCCAGCACCAACGCGCCGGGTGGGCAGTCAGCGGGCTCTGGCCCGGGCGCCGGGGCCAGTGCTGGGGGACGGGGCTGGCTGCGATGCTCACACTGGCCTACCTGATTGCCCGCTGTGCTGGCATAGTCCGGTGGGCCTCCAGCGGGCACCACCAGGTAACGGGCCACCCGATGGGGGCAGGGACTGTGCCCTCTGCAGGCCCGGGGTCAGAGTGGGGGCAGCTGATGGCTGCTGGGTGGGCCTGGACCCTGGGGAGGGGGTTGCCATAGACGCCAGCCCTCTGCCCAGCCACCTGCTCTTGGGCACAGGCCGGACTGGCTGGCCCTAGGACACCAGCTCCGGAGAAGCTTGAGCTCCTCTCCCAGTCCTACTGCTGCCCACTGTACAGCCCCTAGTCAGGCTCAACCCCTCTGGGCCTCAGTTTCCCCGCCTGGGCAGCAGGATGCTGAGCTGTGCCTGAGGCCGAGAACTGCAGGGGTGCTGAGGGGCTGAGGCTGTGTGGAATGGGCTCTGGACCTGGGGAAGGAGGGGTCTCCCAGGAGGCAGGTGTGGCTGCTGTTTCAAAATAGCAGCCTGACCAGGTGTGGCCCAGCCCAGGAGCCTGGGAGGGATGCCTGCGCCCGGGGCCAAGGTCCAGGGCGGCTGTGGGCAGATGTCTGTGGTAGGTGCTGGGCTGCCTGGGGGTGAGTCCGGGCCCTTTCCTGGGGGGCCTGCTGTGTGTGTCCACTGGGGCAGCGTGCATGGGTGCTGGACCCCCAGCGTGACCCCAGGAAGGGACGCTGCCCTGAGGCTGCCGGCAGGACTGGGGCCGACTCTGGACAGGCAGGGACCCCAGCCACCACCTGATGGCCTCTGAGCCTCTGCCCCTGGACGCAGCGCCCCAGGAACCCACAGGAGGGAGGGACCCTGAGGACAGGCTGTGGGTGGAGGCGCAGCTAGTGGGGTCCTGGCCCGAGAAGTCGGGGTTCTAGGTCTGGACCAAGCCCCAGGCCACCCTGCCCGACAGCTGCAGGGAAGGTGGGAGCTGGGCCCCGGGAAGAAAGGAGTCTCTCCGTCCCTCTGCCCCTCACGGCGCATGTCTGTGGCCCAGGAGCTTGAGAATGCTGATGGGGAGGAGTACGCGGTCGACTTCTCGGTGCAGGGCTCGCCGGCGGTCGCGCAGAGCGGGCCTGACGTGTACGTCCTGCCTCTCACGGAGGTCTCCCTCCCCATGGCCAAGCAGCCGGGGCGCTCAGGTGAGTGCAGCCCCGGGGGGTCAGCAGGCCTGACCTCCAGACTGGTGCTCCAGGCTGGGGCCCTCCGGGAGGGGACAGGCTGCATGTGGCCCTGCTGCCTGGACCGAGCGGTGTGGGCTCCACCTTCTCCCCTGGCTGCTGTGCAGGGGCCACTGACGGGGGCCCCGTGCCTGGTCCTGGGACGGGGCTCCTCTGTCCTTGGGATGCTGGGCCCCAGACTTCCCACTCCGGGCTCCATGGTGCCAGCGGGCAGGGCCCACGCACTGGGGAGTGGGGTCCTTGGAGCTGTAAGGCAGGGTCTCTCCTCATCCTGCCTGTTACCCACACACCCCCAGTCCGGGCCTGGCGTGCAGGCGCCGAGGTTTCATTCACAGACACGCTGCTGGAGCCCCCACTTCTGTCCTGGAGCCTGGGGGTATCTGCCTGCGTCTCCGTGTCAGGCCCTCCCTGGAGACTCCCCGCAGGATGCTGGGGTGTCAGACCTGGGGCTCCGGGGGCACACGCAGGCCCGCCACCTGCTGTATCCCGGGCTCAGCCCCGACACAGTGCTGTGTGCCTGGGACCCAGTCTTTGAAGCTCAGTGTCCGCACCCCTTGGGGTGTCCCCAGAAAGCCCCACTTGCAGCCCGGTCTTGGTTCTCTGCAGGTGCTCTGCCCCTGCGCGCAGCCCAGGGGGTTGGGGTTCACAGCCAGGCTCCGGGGCCCTGGGCCCTGACCCCCAGCCCGCAACCAAGTGGATGCCTCCTGCAGCTTCAGGGGGACTTTCCTGTGGGCTGCGGGTCAGCAGGCTCCCACCTCCATCACTGCCTGGAGTCTGGGCCTGCTCGGGCCGACCCCAGACTGGAGAGGGGTCCTGCTGGCTAGGGCTTGGGCGACGAGCCCCGAGTCCTGCTGAGCAGCCAGGGCAACATCTCCTGGGCTCCCTGACTCCTGGGAACACCCGCCCCACCCCGCCGCTCTCCCGGTGCAGGCGTGGGAGCAGAATTCGGGGAATCCCTGGGGCGCTGATCCGGTGTGGGTGGGCTCCGTATTCCTGGCCCGACCTCAGGGCCCTCCTGACCCCCACCCGCAACCCGGCCTGCAGGAGAATGGACCCAGTGTGTCCCGTACGGGGCTGTGCCAAGCAGCCGCCAACAAAGGCGCCTTTGGCGTGCCTGGTGCTGGAATGCCAGCCTGCGGCAGGGGCGAGGGGACGGGCCACCGCTGTGCCCTCCTCCTCAGCCTCGGCCCAGCCACGCTGCCCACCCGGCATTGCTGTGTCAGGTCCCAGCTCCAGGCCTTGTCCTCCCTGGCTTGTCCCTGGAGCTTGGGACACAGCCTTCCAAGACCCACTGGGAGGATGCCCTGTGCAGACCCCCAGAGTGGCGGCGGGAGGGAAGACAGGGACGTGATCAAGGCTGCACTGGGGTCCCTGAGCTCCACGCCCTGTTACAGTCCAGCTGCTCAAGTCCACGGGCCTGGGCCGGCACAGCCTCCGGTGCCTGGAGGAGATCGGCCGCGGCTGGTTTGGGAAGGTGAGCAGAAACCGGGGTGGGTGTGGCTCAGGGCCCCCTTGCCTGGCAGCAGGGCTTGGGGAGTGGAGACCTCTTTCTCCTGGAGACTCCCAATTCTGGGATCCTCCTGAGCCCCTCCCTGGGACGGTCAGGGTCGGGGTGTGGGGAGCGGCACTCTGACCCAGGCTTCCAGCCCGGGCGGGGAACAGTCTCTTCCTCGTAGCAGACCCCCACCCATATTGCCAAGAGCAGCTAGGGGCCCTGGGGCAGACGGACACAAGGATGTTTACAGCCAGGAGGGTCCCCCTGCAAGGGGTGCAGAGCCCGTTTTGCAGATGAGTGGGCTGAGGCACAAAGAAGAGTGACTCGCCGGGGTTTGGGAGAGGCAGCCCAGCCGTGCTGAAGTCCACCCCTGCAGGTGTTTCTGGGGGAGGTGGACTCGGGCGGCAGCAGCACGCAGGCGGTGGTGAAGGAACTGAAGCCGGGGGCCAGCGCGCAGGAGCAGATGCGGTTCCTGGAGGAGGCCCAGCCCTACAGGTGGGCGGCGCTGGCCGGCGGGGAGGGCGTGGGCGGCTCTGCGCACCCCTCCCCACCTCCTGCTGTGGCCTGTCACCCCGCAGGGCCCTGCAGCACCACAACCTGCTCCAGTGCCTGGCCCAGTGCGCCGAGGTGACGCCCTATCTGCTGGTGATGGAGTTCTGCCCCCTGGTGAGGCCTGGGTGCCGGCTGCCTGTCCAGTCTCCCGTATGCAGAGCCCAGACCCCGCTCCATGGCCTACCTTCCCCCCCCAGGGCTACTTCAGGAGGGCTGACACCTAGGCAGGCAGCTGCTGGTCTGGGACCCGAGCACCCGGCCACTTCCCCGTCCTGCTCGCTGTCCTCAGACCCCTCCTAGCACCAGAGCCCACCCCAGACTCGTCCTGCCCTGACGTCACTGCACAGCCCATCTGCTGCCTGCCAGCGTGAGGCCTGCTGCCCTGGTCTGTTCTCCGGGCAGCCCTGGCCCCGCTTGGAAAGGGTGGGCTCCGGTGGCAGCCGGCAGGTGATGGCGCTGCCCCCCTCGGCAGGGAGACCTCAAGAGCTACCTGCGGAGCTGCCGGGCGGCCGAGTCCGTGGCGCCTGACCCGCTGACCCTGCAGCGCATGGCCTGCGAGGTGGCGTGTGGCGTCCTGCATTTGCATCGAAACAACTTTGTGCACAGGTGAGGGCTGGGCCTGGTCCCCACACCTGCGCAGGGAGAAGCCGGTCCTGTCCGGCCTCCTGACGGCCGACCTCTGGACCGTCGTCAGCCGCAGGGCCCCATGCAAAGGGTCCCTTAGATAGAAGACCCCAGGCCGACGGGCTCTCGAAGGGCAGTTCGAGGAGCGACTGTCCGCAGGCCCAAGGCCCGTCCTTCAGCCCCCTGGCGGCTCTACACTGGCCCCTGCTCTCCTGTCCCCCCAGGCCCCGGGGTGGGGACAGCTCTGTCCTGCTTCCCGCCGGCCCGGACGTTGGGAAGACAGGCGTCATGTAGGGACATGCGGAAGACGGCGAGGATGAGTGGCCCGGCCAGCCCGCCGCCCAGCCGTCCTCCCCAACAACATCCTGGTGCTGAGTGCTGACTCGCCGACTCCAGCATCAGTGATTTTGTTGAAGAGGGCAGCTGCCAGCCTCCCGCCACCGCCGTGCCCGCCGCCGGGTGCTGACCCGTGCTCACCTGGCGCCCAGTGCTCCGATGCCCACGTGGCCAAAGGCCAGCAGGGGAGCTGGCGGCCGCGGCTGGAGGTAGTGGTGGGGTTCCCCACTCGCTGCAGCAGATACCACACCCCCACTCTGGCCCGGGTAGGAGGTGGCCAGCCCCGTGTGGGCAGGAGCAGACTGCCGGACAGGCAGCCTTCAGTTTCTGCATGGACTCCGGCCTCCCGGGAGCAGAGGCTTGTGGTGTGTGGCAGGAAGACCGCCAAGGCCTGGGCGGCCCCATGGGGGTCAACAGACCTGTGTCTGAGCTCAGGGGAAGCCGGCTGGGCAGGGAGGCACCCCAGCTTCGGCAGGTCACCCTTCGTTGGGGTTCTTGGGTGTGTTCCAGCCTCACTGTTTGCATTTGCATTTGGGGGCCATCCACTCTGTCCCTCCCAGATGCCGGGTGGCTCCGGCCAGGGTTCAGGGCATGGAAGATGGGCAGCCCCTCAGACGCCCCTCAGATGCCCAGCTTGGACACCTCGGCAGCCAGCGGCCCCGCTGCTGACCCTGCCCTCCCACCCCCAGTGACCTGGCGCTGAGGAACTGCCTGCTCGCCGCTGACCTGACGGTGAAGATCGGTGACTACGGCCTGTCTCATGGCAGATACAGAGTAAGTGGGCCTGTGAAGTCAGGGACAGTGGGGTTGGGGCAGGGCCTGTGGGGTGGGTCCGGGTCTGAAGGGGCGGGGACAGTGGGGATGGGGACGGAGCCAGGTCTGTGAAGTCAAGGCTGACGGGGAGGAGTTGGGGTCTGTAGGGGCGGGGCCTGGCCTGGCAGGGGCGGAGTCGGAGCCTTGGGGCGGGGCAATGTGGAGTGGGGCGGGGCCGGGTCTGGCGGGGGCGGGGCCGGGCCTGTGGGAGCCGGAGCAGGGCCTGCGCCAGGCGTGACGCTTCCCGGCATGCCCACAGGAGGACTACTTCGTGACCGCTGACCAGCTGTGGGTGCCGCTGCGTTGGATCGCGCCGGAGCTGGTGGATGAGGTGCACGGCAACCTGCTGGTGGCCGGCCAGAGCAAGGCCAGCAACGTGTGGTGAGCTGGGCCCGGGGGACTTGGTTTCTGCCTGCTGCTCAGACCTGGCTGTTTGGCCCAGTGCCTGAGTGAGCAGCGTCCAGTGAGGGCAGGGCCCGCCGCCCGACGGCACCAAGGGACTGGTCCCATGCGCCAGCCTTCCCCTGGGCTGGTGGGAGGCTGCTGGCCAGTCTGTCCAGCCTCAGGCTCCAGGGGACGCGCCAGACAGCAACCTGGGGAGGTGTCTCCTTGGAACCCTGCCTTCCCAGGACAGGCGGACATCAGGCACTTGCTCGGGTTGGGACGTCCTCTGGTGGTGACCACAGTTCTGTGCTGTCTGATGTGGGGGCTTGAGAGAGCGCCTCTTCCCCGGGAGGAGGTGGTGGTGTCCCCTGACTGCAGTCTGGCACCCTGTCCTGAGCACCCGACAGCAGCCGGCACAGAGCGAGCGCATCATGGCTTTGGGTGCCTGCACCTGGCCAGCCCAGAGCGTTGGCAGGTGCTGGTTTGCATGGTGGCCCCGCCCATGCTTCCCTCCCACCTCCAGCCTGGTGTGTGCCCTGCCCCTCCCCCAGCTTCCTAAGGCCTCCAAGCCATTTAACCTGCCCCGTTTCAACACGCCCCCCTCCGGCGCTCACCTCTGCACCCAGTTGACCCCTGCGGCTCGCTGATGGGCCCCTGGTCAGATGCTGGCCATGGGCACCACGGTTCCTCCGTTCCTCACCCCCGCCTGTCCCCTCGCCCTGCATGTTGGACGGGTGTCCCCAGACACACCCTTTGGCCTCCGTAGCTGGCAGGATGGGCCGGCCCCACTCTGTGCGGCATCCAGGCTCCCTGTGGTGAGCACGCCAACGCACTGGGCGTCTGGGGGTCCCCAACTTCTCCCTCCCTAGCGGGACTGATGGCAGGCTCCCAGACCCTGCTGTGACAAGGGTCCTGTGTGGCCCTGCTTGGCACTCATGGCCATTGCCTGCAGGTCCTTGGGAGTGACCATCTGGGAGCTCTTTGAGTTGGGCACACAGCCCTACCCCCAGCACTCGGACCGCCAGGTGTTGGCCTACGCCGTCCGGGAGCAGCAGCTCAAGCCGCCCAAGCCCCAGCTGCAGCTCGCCCTGTCTGACCGCTGGTGAGCCCCAGGGGCCGGGCGGGCCAAAGGGGGTGCCTGTCCCCAGGGCATCAGGGGCGCCTCCTGGCTTCGGGGGTGCCGGCAGTGACCACTCCCCACCCTTGAGGGAATGGGGCTCTTAACCCAAAGACAAGCTCACCTGCAGGCAGGGTGGGGCCAAGGAAATGTCAGCCCAGCCACCCCACCCCCTTATAAGGAGGAGGCCCTGCCCTGCCCCGGAGGGTGTAGCCTGTGAGCAGGGAGGCACAGGGCCCTCTGCTGCCACCCAGCCAGCCTATAGGCTCACAGCGGGAGGCTGGCAGGGCAGGTGGGCAGGTGAGCCGCCTCCCCCCTGCAGGTACGAGGTGATGCAGTTCTGCTGGCTGCAGCCCGAGCAGCGGCCAACGGCTGAAGAGGTGCACCTGCTGCTCACCTACCTGTGTGCCAAGGGCACCAGCGAGGAGGAGGAGGAGTTCGAGCAGCGCTGGCGCTCCCTGCGGCCCGGCCGGGGTGGGGTGGGCCCGGTGGGCATGGGGCTGGGCGGCAGAGGTGAGCTCGCCGCCGCCTCCTCCTTCCCGCTGCTGGAGCAGTTCGCTGGCGATGGCTTCCACGCCGACGGCGACGACGTGCTGACGGTGACCGAGACCAGCAGGGGTCTCAACTTCGAGTACAAGTGGGAGGCGGATTGCGGCGCCGAGGCCTTCCCGCCGCCAGGGGGCGCGCCGAGCCCGGACTGCGCCGCGCGCCCCCAGGAGCTGTGCGCCCCCGACGGCGCGCCCCCCGGCGTCGTGCCGGTGCTCAGCGCGCACAGCCCCCCGGTGGGCAGCGAGTACTTCATCCGCCTGGAGGAGCCCGCGCCCACCGCCGGCCACGACCCCGACTGTGCCGGCTGCGCCCCCAGCCCCCGCCCCCCCGCCCCGCCCCGCGGCGACCCCGGTGCGGGCAGCGCCGCCGCCTCGCTGGCCACAGAGCCGCTGCTGGGCCACCCACCGCCTGCCCACGGCTCCTGCGGCCACCGCGGTTACTGCTCCCACGGAGGCCGCGGCACACGCCGCCCCTCGCGCTCGCCTTCCGGGCCTCTGATGCTGGCAGACCCCGGAGCCGAGGACCCCGACTGGGTCGCCGCTGCCTTCTGCCCACCCTTCGACGACCCGCCGGGTACATCCCCCTCGGGGAGCTCGGGCGCCCCAGGTGGGGAGGAGCCAGGGGAGGCGGGGGCCGGCTGGGCGGCCCAGCACAGGCGCTGGAGCTCTGGTGTGTCCGCCGGCGGCAGCGGTCGGGCACCGCGGTGCTGGGACCCGGGGAGCTGCACAGACTGCTGCCCGGGCACAGGCCACACCCTGCGGGCAGCCCCTGAGCCGGGCCACCCCCTGGCCGCCGAGGGCCCAAAAGATCTTCTCCTCGGGCTGCAGGTGGCCGCCTCTGGCCAGGAACTGGGCCGCAGCCCTGGCCTTCCCCATCTGTGCCCTGACGAGGGCCTGTCACCTGCCACCTGCCTGGTCACATCCCCCTGGACAAGGGCAGCCATGACTGGGGGTGACAGCCCCCAGGCAGAGCCCAGGCTCGCCGAGGAGGCCGAGGGTTGCAGTGGACCCCGCCGGCCCCACCCCTCCATTCCATCGCCGTCCTGGGAGGGCGCCCCGCTGCCTGCTGAGGGGGCTGGAGCCCCGGCAGCCCTGCCTGCGTCGCCCACGCCTGCTGCGGGGAACTGGACCCTGGAGGTGAGCAGCTTCCCGGAGCTGGAGGCGCCAGGCAGTGAGGACGAGGACACGGCTGAGGCCACCTCTGGCGTCTTCACCGCCTTGCCCAGCGATGGCCTGCAGGCAGAGAAGCTGGACGTGACGCCGGCCTTCTGCTCCCTCCAGAAGCAGGTGGGGACCCCTGACTCCTTGGGCTCTTTGGCCGTGACGTCCTCGGCCAGCGATGGGGGCTGCGAGGCCTTGAGCCTGCTGGCTGTCGGCACCCGGGGCGGGCAGCCCCGAGCCCTGGACAGCGGCTACGACACAGAGAACTACGAGTCCCCGGAGCTCGTGCTCAAGGAGGCACACGAGCCGCGCGAGCCCGAGGCCTTCGGGGAGCCGGCCTCAGAGGCCGGGGGCCCGGGGCCCGAGACTCTGCTCTCCAGCGGCCTTGGCGGCCTCGGCGAGAAGAGCCCCTACAGAGACTCAGCTTATTTCTCCGACCTGGATGTTGAGCTCGAGGTCCCCTCTGGCCCCGAGGAGAAGTCGAGCGGCGTCCTGGCTGCAGGGCCGGGGCCGGGCCTGGAGACGCTGCCGAGTGCCCCCGGGGTGCGGGCCGTGCAGGTGGAGGCAGGGCTGCCCAGCGACTCTCTCCCCTTGCCCGAGGCTCCCAGGCCCCAAGGCCCGGTGCAGGCGCCACCGCCGCCGCCCAGCTCTGAGCCTCCCGAGGCCTCCCTGGTGACTCCAGCCCCACCCGGCACAGAGCACGGCCCCGAGCTCCAGGGGTTTCCGGGACCGTTGGCCGCAGCCCCGCAGGCGCAGCCGGTCGGCCCCGGGGCGTCCCGAGCCCCACTCTGCCTGGCCCTGCTGGGACGCCCTGTCGCCCAGGAGGGTCAGATGGAGGATGAAGAGGAGGACAGTGGCGACGACAGCGACGCGTCGGACGAGCACCTCCGCTGCTACAGCGTCCAGGAGCCGAGCGAGGAGAGCGAGGAGGACATGCCCGTGCCGGTGGTGGTGGCCGAGAGCCAGAGCGGGCGCAACCTGCGCGGCCTGCTCAAGATGCCCAGCCTGCTGTCCGCAGCCTTCTGCGAGGACCTGGAACGCAAGAAGAAGGCCGTGTCCTTCTTCGACGACGTCACCGTCTACCTTTTCGACCAGGTGGGCGGCGCCCTGGGCCCCAGCGGGTGGCCCGGCGAGGACTTGCCAAGCGGCTGAGCCACGCGCCCCTCTGACCCTCCAGGAGAGCCCCACCCGGGAGCTCGGAGAGCCCTTCCCTGGCCCCAAGGACTCGCCGCCCGCGTTCTTGGCGGGCTCCTCTGGCTCCCCCAGCACCCCGGGCCCGCCGCGCTGGGCTGACCGCTCCCTGGAGGCGGAGGCATTGCAAGGTGACCTGCGGCTTGCTGGCGGTCGTGCTGTCACGGTGGGGCAGGGCAGGGCCGGTTGGAGCGGGCCAGGCGCCCTGACTTGGCGGGAGGGCAGGGCCGTTGCATCCCTGATGTCCTCCTGGGCGGCTGGCCGTAGGCGGAGGCTTCAAGTGGGACGACAACTTGTCGCTGAGGCTGGCCCAGGAGCCCCCTGCACCCACCACGGCCCCGGCGCCTGGCCCCTTCTCGCGCTTCACCGTCTCGCCTGCGCCAGAATCCCGCTTCTCCATCACACACGTGTCCGACGCCGACGCTGGACCCATGGCAGGTGAGGCAACCTTGCACTGGCCGGCAGGACCCTGCCCTCCAGGGCCGAGGACAGGGCGGCCTGGAGGGACAGCCACTCCGTTCACCAGGCGAAGCTGAGCTTGTTGGCCCATCTGTCCGGCCGCCTTGCGTGACCTCGCCTGCCTGCCTGCCTGCCCTGCGGGGAGGCGGTGCCCCAGACACAGCTGGTCCCCATCTCCCTGGCCCCAGGGCCTGGGCTGGACCCTGTGGTGGCAGGCCACCCTTTTCTCCCCAGAACCCCAGGCTGCACACGGCGCCACCCCATGCCCTCTGCCTGACCCGAGCCCCCGCACCTGCCACAGCCCCCCATGCCCGCCCCACCTCACCCGCAGGCCTGCGCCTCTAGCAGGCAGCGCTGGCCAGAGGCTCTAGTCCAGCCTGGGCTGCAGCCTTTGTGCCCTGCAGGGTCTCGGACCCTCGCCGCCCCTCCGGGCCGGCTCAGCCCCACACGTGATGGAAACGCACCTCCATCAGACGGCGCCAGGCAGGCCCGCCTCTCCCCCAGCTGCCCTTGACCAGTGCCGGCAGCTCCAGGGCGGCTGTGCCTGCCCCCGGGCCGAGGTGCACCGGGTGTGCTCATGGCCTGCGGGGCCTGTGTGGGCTCAGTCGTCCACTGTGAAAGGGCTCCGGCCATCCCAGGAGGGAAGAGTTCTCTCTGGAGCCCATGTTGGGGCGTCTCCCCCGACACTCATGTGGTCCCCCATTTGCCAGGCCCGGCGGCAGGTCCTGGAGGCGGCCGCAAGGAGGCTTGAGGCCCAGGCGGCCCCTTGGAGGCTGCGTCGATAGAGCCCTGCCGTCCTGTTCCAGGCAGCAGCGAAGGTGGTGACCGAGTGGGGACTGAGGCCCTGGCGCCATCGGCAGCAGCTTTGGGTGCCCCACGCAGTGCCCCAGGGAGCAGGGCGGAGAGGCCCTTCCCAGCCGTGGCCGGCGGAGCGGGCTGCCCACCAGCCCCTGCTGCCCTGCGGGGTCTTGCCCTGGACACGCGGGTTTGCTGCTCGCCCGCGGGGGGCCTGCTGCTTGGGGGCATCGGCAGGAGCACAGTCCGGGGCCCCACCCTGCAGCTGCCCGCTCCGCGCTGGCCGCCTCTGCCGGGCTGCTTGTGGCAGGGCCTCCTGCCCGCGGCCCCGGCGCTGCCGGACGTGCTGGCCTCACTGGGGAGCCCGCTGTCGCCTTTGTCCCGGCACCCAGTTCCGGGTTCGCTCAATGCAAGAGGACCCAGGCCCACGTGCTCCCGGCACCGCAGACTCGCAGCCGTTCTCCCTTCACCTGCAAGCGGTTGTCCTCCTTCCAGGGCCGGGTGCGCCCTGCCGGGGCCCTGCTCCGAAGGTGCCTGTGGCGGGTGCCATGAGCCCTTCCAGTGGCCACAGGCGGGGGGACCATAGCCCAAGGGTCGGAGACCGGGAGGGCCAGGGCCTGTCACAGGGAAGCGCCTTTGCGGTTGCCCGTCTGAGGGGAGGAGGAAGGGTGGTTTTAGGTTACTGTTGCCAAAGATGTGAGGTCTCGTTGCTCTGGGGTGGGCGCGGGCCCCTCGTTTATCAGCTGAGGCTGACGGTGCCCGTGCGAGGAGCTTCTTGTCCCTTATCTGTTTCGTTTTTTTAAAGAAATCAAGCTAAGGAACAAAAAGCTTTCATGCTAAGTGTTTTCTTTCGGGGTCTGTGAGAAAGCCCAGCAGGGCACCGTGGACCCTGCTGCTGGGGCCCCTGCCGCCAGCGCTTCCCGAGAAGAGGTTCCAGGTGGCCTCCCCACGGGGACAGCGCACGGTGGTGCAGGGACCCCTCTTCTCCTCCTGCCTCGTCGCCAGCACGGGCCGGAGGTGGAGGGGTGGGAGGCACTGGGCGGCGCAGCACCTGGCCCGCGAGCCCTCCGGCGGCCTCTCCAGGTGAGCTGCCTGGTGGCCGCTGCAGGCCCTCCCCGCGGGGACTGCTGCGCCGCCCGCCGCACACGCGAGCTTGAAAAGCCTTTGTGCGGCCTCTGACTCCAGCAATGCAGGTGTGGAGCCCGGGACCCAGGTTTGAGGGGAGTCGTGTGTGTGGATGACAGGGAGGCAGCCTGGGGACCCAAGTGCAGCACCCCAACCTGCTGACCAGCAGGGGGCTCTGGGTCGGGGGTTCCATCAGAACCCAGGAGAGGGCCCAGGGGTGCTCCTCACAACCCCACTTCCACATCTGGCAGGGCCTGGTCGTGCGCCCCTCCCGCCCCCCAACAATCACAGCGGGTGGGGTGCACTCTTTATTTATGGGGCAGACTGGGGCGCAGGTCCACGATCACAGCAGGGTGAGGGCAGACAGCGGGGCTGAGTGGCTGTGGGCCGCGGGTGTCCCTCCTGGGCCCTCTCCTCCCCCCATGCCCAGCCATCTGTCCTGGAAGCCCCCAGCCCTGCCAGCAGTCCCGGCCCCGGGGTCCAGGCCCCTCGCTTGCGGCCACGGCCTGGGTCCAGCCCCGGCTGGCTGAGGGGTGGGCGGAGCAGGCCGGTGCAGGGCTGCAGGGGATGTCTTGGGCCTCGGCTGGCAACGTGGTCGGTGGGAGCCGGAGCACAGAGGTGGCTGTCAGCTGAGGAGCGGGGCGGACCTGTCATTGGTCACTGTCGGCTTCAGCTGGACGTTGGCGAAGGGATTCCTGGAGGAGGAGAGGAGTGGGTCAGTAGGGCAGTGTGTGTCCGGCGGTGCCCCGGGGGCCAGTTGGGGAACGAGGCTCTTGGAGTCAGGGAGGGCCCGCCTGCCCTCCCACCCAGAGGGAGCTACCCACACGGCCGGCGGCCCACGGGGACACCCTGTCAACACAGATGGCTCAGTGACCACAAGAGCCGGCCATGCACGCAGGGTCAGGGCCCAGCCTGCCCAGCCTGCCCAGCCCGCGGCGACACGAGACACAGGTACCCTGACAGTGACAGGGGAGGCACAGGTGGCCGCGGCGGCGGTGCCCCGGGGGCCGGCTCCCCAGGGAGGGGCCTGCTGCCTGTTACCGCGGGGCCCGCGCCCAGTGTGCTGGGACAGACGGGGCTGACAGATGAGGTGGAGATGGAGGGGTGAGCGAGGCGGGGGCTGGCGCTGCCCCGGAGTCTTGGGCAGCGCGGGAACGGCAGTGGACAGACGACACAGCCCAGGGTGAAGGCACAGATGGAACAAGGGACGCGGACATCACACTCGGGGACACGCTTGGCTCTGCGCGTTACCTGGGCCAGGTGGCCTGGCGGCTGGGCGTCCTCAGGGCCGGGCAGCGGCCTGTAACGCAGAGGGCGCCCCCGCTTCCCTGGGGACTTGCTTCGTGTACAAACTCAGGCCCCCGGGACTGGGCTTCCAAAGGACAAGCTGCGAGGAGAGGTGGGTGGCTGCTCTGGCTCCAGGCGCCACGAGGGCCGCGCAGACGGGCCTGTGGTGAGTGGGTGCCGGCGGAGGTCCCCGGGCGATGCCGCCCATGCCCAGGCTCGGCCCTGGACAATGAGCTCAACTGCTGGGCTGCCACTAGCGAGTCTCGCTGTCCCCACTGACCCCAGCTGTCGCCAGCCAGGGTCCAGGCGGGAGGTTCTGGGAGTATGTCTGTCCACTCAGCGCAGACGGGAGGCGCCTGGGCCCCGCTGAGGGGCAGCTCCCGTGCCAACCAAGGCGCGTTCCCCACTCCTGTCCCTTCGGCCCAGTTCTCCCCGGGAGGGCCGGTGCAAGAGCGAGGTCGCAGGTGTGGGCGGGTGTGGGTGCAGGGCTGGCAGCCCCCACCGCGGGGCCTCAGACCGCCCCCACACTGCGCTGTCAGAGTGCTCTCCACCGACGTGCCGTTGGAGGGACGTGCGCCCCGGCCCCCAGGCAGAGACCCGGGGCAGCCAAGGTGCTCAGCCCTCAGGTGCCCACCTTGGGGGCGTCTGGATGGACGCGCTGCCCAGGGCGAGTGCCTTGTGTGGCCGGCTGCAGCCCGGCTCCACCAGCAAGAGGACGAAACGGGTCGGGCTTTGGGTCCGGTCCAGGGTCTGGCCCAGAGCAGAGCCCCCGTCCTGGGCACACACACCGCTGTGGTCACCGCAGGTGCCAGGCACATCCGGGCTGACGACTGGCCGCAAACCAGCACGACGCAGACGGGCATCATGGGCGTCAGCACCGGCAGGCATGGGCAGTAGCCCTCGTGCGTGACTGTCCGCACGGCACCAGAGGCCTGACGCCCGGGATTCGGTGGGGCTGCTGTGCTGCCCACGGCCGCAGGTCCCTGTTCAGCAGGGGTGACGGCCAGACCCCCAGTCAGGCCATGCGTTCAGGCCCAGTGCGTGGCCATGGGTTTCCAGGACTTGGCTGCGGCCATTTTCTGAATCAGCCGCATGGTGCTCAGGGCTCCTGAGGACAGCTGTCGGCGCAGCGTCCATCCTTTGGGGTTCAGGGCGGCTGTGGCCGAGCGATGACAGAAATGTCCCCTTTCTCGGGAAAGGCTTCTCCTGAGGCTTGTGGTTTCCATCTTCAGGACGTTGGGCGTCTTCAGGACGTTGGCTCCAGTCGTTTCCTTCCCCAGCCGCCTCCCTCGTGGGCTCGGGCCGAGCTGGGCGGTGGTCTCACATCCCGCCTGGCAGGTCTCGGGGCCGACACGTGACCCGGGGCCGTGCCGCTCCTCCACCTGGTGCTGGCGCGGGCCCGGTTGCCGCAGAGCTTCAACCCGCCTGCGGCAGGGACGCTTGGCCACCAGCTCGAGGCCCGCAGGGTGGCCGAAGTGGGGGTCTGCTCGGTGGGAGCTGTGGCCTCGGCTTTTGGAGGGGCAAGGGGCAGGGTAGGTAAGGAGGGTGGCCAGGCCGCTGCCGCTGCCGGGGCCACAGACGTTTCCACCCTGTACCCAAATTTCAATTTTGTGTCCAGAATGTTCCAGAACTCATGTCACAGCTCGCCAACAGAAAAGCAGCCCAGCTGCCCGCAAGGAGGGCGCCCCCCATGACGCCAGAGGGGACAAAGCCATCACCATCCTTTAGAAAGGACAGAGGGGCAGCCTCACTTGGTGATTTCTCGGTGGGGCCGGCGTGGACAGCGAGGCGACAGCACCCCCTAGGGGGCCCAGGGCTCCCCGGGCCTGGCCGCAGGGCCTGCTCCGCGAACCGTCTTGGGAGGCGGTGCCCAGCGCGGTGCCCACGTGTGGCAGCTGAGGGCGGGTCTGGGAAGCCGGGCCGGGCCGGGCCGGGGGAGCCACGGGCGCAGGGGCAGGTGAGCACGGTGGACCAGCCACCGTCCCCACCTGCCCTCAGGAGCAGGCTCCAGTCCCGCTCGGTGTGGCCCCCGCTGGGCGCCTGCCACGGAGCTCCCCAGCCCCTAGCCCTCGTCAACCAGACCACCAGAGGGGCTGGCGACCCGGGGCCCCCGGCCTCGGCAGGTCTGAGGCGCAGCCGTCACTGGGCTGCCCGACTGAGGCCAAGCATGGCAGCGGCGGAGGCGGCAGAGAAGCCCCGACACTAGGTCGGGCCCCCAGCAGCACAGAGCAACACCGAGGGCCCTTGAGCCCAGCGGCGACCGAGGGAGCAGGGGCCCGGGGCCCGGGGCCCGGCGCAGGGCGGCTGGCGGAGCCAGGGGCGCGGGCCGAGCAGCGGAAGGACGCAGGCAACTTACTAACTAGTCAGGGCGGCTCAGAACCGGGCCACTTCCACGTCGGCGCTGCAAGGAAAACAGGCGGTTGGCGGGGCGGGGAGCCCCGGCACTTCGGGCCTCGGGGCCCACCGAGCGGCCTGGCGCAGCCCGGAAAGAGGCGCCACACCCGACTCAGTGCAATAAATAAAACTTTTATTCAAACAACTGCAGACAGAGCACAAGTCAGATAAAAAAAAGGAAAGAGGAAAAATATTTCCAGCACTTCGCATCTTCAAACGAGTGGTGCGGCCGCGTCCACATTCGCCCGCTGAGCATGGAGCCCCCTGCGCGTGGGGTCCCCGCGGCAGGAGAACGCCGCGCGCACGTGCTCGTGCTCCGGCTGTTTCTCCCCAAGTATAAAACGGCCCGTCTTCTCGGGCCTCGTGCGCACAGCGCGCGGCCTCGTCCTGGGAGGGCGGCCAGAGGCTCTTCCAAATCCCGTCGGAGAAGGAACGTCGAGGCTTCACAGCTCCGAGGGGCTTGCTCGCAGGAGGGGTGCCGTGCTGGGCACCCGGGGTCAGGGAGTGAACAGGCAAAACCAATAGCCACTGAGTCGGGCGCGTCTGAGGTCACCGGACAGAGACAACAGCGCTTGGGGCAGCGGGCCCGGGTGGTGCCCAGGGCCTCCGCCTCCGCTGCCAGCCTCCCTGGCCAGGCGGGCGGCCGGGCGGGCGGCGACCTCGCTCGGGAGGCTGCTCAGCCGGCTTCCGACACAGGCGGGCGGGGCTTCTCTGGACTCCTCGGCATGACCGTGCGGGCAGCGCCTGCCTGCCTGCCCGCCCGCCGCCTGCCGCCCGCCGTGAGGTCACAGGTCCCTGGGACCCGGTGCTCCGCGGCCTCCCTCACGGGAGCGCAGCTTCCCGAGGAGGCCCCGGCGGGCGGGCGGCCCTCCTGCCGCAGAAGCGCGTGCGCGGGGTCAGGTGCAGGGTGACAGCAGGGTGACACCGGAGTCCATGCAGATGTTCTCGGTGGCCAGGAAGAGTGTCCTTTTTCCTGTTTTTCAGCTTTTTTTTTAAGATTTTTTTTTCTTCAAACTTTAGGCTGGGCTCGCACGAGCCCTGGGAAAGGACGGCGTCACAAGCGCGGCCGGGCTGGAGGCGGGCCCGCTGCCTGTCTGCCGGTTGCTCCCACCCGGCGGGACACACAGAGGGCGTGTAAACACGGGGAGCGGACGGGGCAGCACCATGGACCCTGGGGAGCAGAGTCTGGGGTCACCAACCAAGAGGCGGGGGCGGGCGGGAGGGAGATGGACCCGGGAACAAAGCAGCGGGCGGAGGAGACGCAGAGACAGACCCGGGCGAGAGCGCTCCGAGCAGCGGCTGCCCGCGGGCGGCATCCTCACACTGTGGACACCAGCGTGCCGCTGCCACTGCGGAACAAAACACAAGCTGTGCCTACTGCGGCCACCCTGCGCGGCGCCTGACGAGGAGGCCCCAGGGCCCCAGCAGCGGCGCCGCTGGACAAGGCTGGCCTGGATGCCAGGGAGGACGGTGGGCCGAGCGAGAATGGCTCGCCGTCCTGCTCAGCCGTGCGGCGGGGCCCACGGGGCTGGGGTTGCCTCCCCGTCAGTAGGTGGGCTCTGGTGGCTACTCGGGACGAGATGCCCTCACCTGAGGCCCCGCCCCAAGAGGCTGGGGGCAGAACAGGCCCCGCCAGGACCCAGACTGCGCTCCAGCGTCAGGCCCCCGGCAGGCCCGGCCCCCACTAGGCCTCGGAGAGCCCGGGAGAGGGGGCCCCTGCCTGCAGGCTCTGCACCCACCCGCTGCCTCCAGGGAGAATGTGAAGTGAAGTCTCACCTGCTCACGGCCCGAGCCCCGTAGTCATCCAGCCCCTGCAGGGAGAGAAATGAGTCAGGCTGGTCCCGTCCACTGGGAGGGCTGGGCGGAGCAGCCCCTCTGGCCCAGGAGTGTGTGCTGCCTGCAACGGCCCCGAGGGTCCCCGCACAGGTGCCTCTCAGGCTTAGGAGTGGCCTAGTGTGTGTGTGCCTCACACGACACCCTCAGGACAGGTCACACCTGGTCCCTTCCACACACGTACCAGGGCAGGTGAGCGCGGGAGCGCCTGCGCAGGTGGGGGCTTCCCTGGAAACCCAAGCCCCAAACAGGTGACTTAGTGGGAGGAGTGTCGCTAGCAGCAGCTGCCTCACTGGACACGACAGGCCTCGGGCTGAGGGTCCCTGAGCCCCCAGGCTCTAGTCATGGCTCTCCAAGTGTTGACCCCCAGTCCTAGGAGGGACCGCCCAGATGTGGGGCTGGGGGTTGGACCCAGGGCGGTTGGGATGCCCACCTCAGCCCCAGCACCAAACCAAACCAGAGCAGTGAGAGCAGCGGGCAGCTCCAGGTCCCGCAGTGTTGGCGGCTGGCAGGCAGGACGGAGCTCACCGACCAACAGGCCGGTCTCAGCTGGATGGACCTGGGGGTTGCTGGCTGCCCTGTGCCCAGCACCCCTCCCTGCACCTCAGCTGACCCCCTCAGGTCACACCGTCATCAGGGGAGCCCTCATCGTGGGGACAATTCCTGGGTGGTCATCCAGGCTGCCCAGGAGTTAGAATAAAGGTGGGTCCTCGTCTTTCTCCTCCGCCGAGTGTCCCCTAAAGGCTGGTGCCTGGAGCAAAGCTGGGGGCCACACTCACATGCCGGCGCAGCAGACCGATGTCCCACAAAGCAGAAGGGCCCCAACTGCGGGCCTCCTGGCTGGGCTATGTAGGTCTGTGGGCACTTGGCCCACCTAATTCAAGGCTGCACCGCCACTCCAGCCCCTTAGGGACCCACATCCAGGACCTAGGCTTCGTTTCCCACCCTGCCCTGTGCACAGCCTGACCACACACGCCTGGTGCTGCCTTCCTGGGCCCCAGAGCCCAGTGACTGAGGCTCCAGCCCGGCCCACGCCCGGGCAGCGCAGCTCACTCTGCCTGACATGGGCTCATGGCTCCAGGCCCCAAGTTCTCGGGAGGAGGGGGCTGTGCTGGACGACAAGTCCTCCCTCCGCCACCCTGAGCTCGTCCCTGTGAGGAGACGGCATCCAGAGATGATGTCCTGAACGAGTGACATGGCAGGGCAAGGAGGAAGACCACTGTCCCTTCCCGACCCCACGGTTGCAAGGGGCCCGCAGCGACCAGTGAGGCGGCGCAGGGGATGCGGACAGCGGCCTGGTGAGGAGCCCAGACCAGCAGCCCCCGGCCCGGCCCCGGCCGGCGCTCACCTGAGAGAAGGCGGGCATGGCCACGCTGTAGGGCCTCTGCTTGAAGGCGCTGGCCGGGGCTGGGGAGGCACGCGAGCCGTAGTCGGGGGGTGGCAGGGCCAGGTCGTCCTTGTCCAGGAGGTTCCCGGTGCTGCTGCTCTTGCCTTGCTGCAGACTGCGGAGCCAGGCTCAGAGGGGGACGCCGCCCCTGCCCCCGCCGGCCGCCCCCGCTGCTGCCCCCGCCCCAGGGCCTGGCACGAGGCCTGGTGGCGTGCGGCCCTCCGGCGACCCAGCCCTCCCGGAGCCGCTCAGCCCACGTGGCTGCAGCAGCGAGTCTCTGGCCACCCTTAAGGACCAGTGGGGGACAGCGGGTCTCCCCGCACCCTCCCACGGGAGGTGCAGCAGGACGGCCTCAAACGCAGCGCCCTGGGCGCACAAGGCAGCCAGCAGGACCTGGGAGAAACAATGGGCCCGTTCCAGGCCCGAGAGGCTGGGCCCCGGGCGTCCCCACCGCTGCTGACGGGGCAGCCCCTGCTCAGGCCGCTGCCGCTCACCTCATGTGCAGCCTGTCGCCGCCGTCGCTGTCCAGGACCCGCGTGTAGGAGAAGGGGAACCAGCCCCGCCTAGGAGAGAAGGCCCGTTGACTTGCAGGTGGGCGGGTGCCGGCTGCACACGCCTGGGGACACAGGCGGACGCTGCAGGCTGCTCTCGGGAGGAGTGTCGGCCGGGCCGGCGAGCCCGGGGCTCCAGGACCCCCGATGGCACCCTCCCTGGGGGCTTCTCCACCTCTGCTCGGACTCTCAGTCCAACCGTCCCCCGAAGCGCCAGGCGCCCCAGCAGACCGCGCGCTTGGCGGCCCACACGGGCCATGTCAGAGGCGCGAGGGGAGGAGGGCGTGCGGCCTGCGGCCACAGCGCTGCCCAGGCTCTGGCGGCAGCGGGTGGCTGAGAGGCCTCGGGAACTGCAGCGCGGACACTCACAGCTTGGTCTTCTCGCTCTCGCCGTAGTGCCAGCCGTCCCGGGCCTCAGGCACCAGCAGGGTGATGTGATCGCCCTCCTTGAAGCTCAGCAGCGTGCTGTTGTCGCCAGCGGCGTGCGAGAAGACGGCCTTCACCCGCACGCGCCCGTTCCGCTCCAGGCCGGCCGCCATGGAGCTGGAGCGCGGCAGGGTCTTGTTCTCAGCTGCGGGCGAGGGCGGTGTGAGCCTTGGGGCTGCGGCCAGGGACTCGCTCTGCAGGCCCCGGTGCTGGGGCGCCAGCGAGTCTGCCGGAGGGGCTGTCCCTGACCTCCCCCCTGGGCCGGCGGGCCCAGCCCCGGGTCCAGGACAGAAACCTCCAAGGGTCCCGGGTGCGGCACACGCTCTGCACAGGCGCCCGCACGTGCACCCCGCCGGCCGGGGCGGAGCCTTACTGGCGGCGTAGCTGTTCTTCGGGGTCACACTCTTGCGCACGGGGAGCGTGTTGGAGTACGAGTCACTCAGCTTGCTCTGCGACTGCGGAGGGGACGTGGCCTTGGGCTGGGTGGCCTTGCGGTCGGCCCAAGGGTTGTAGTCCTCGCCATCTGGGCCGGAGACTCCGTTCATGACGGGCACATTGTCCTGGGCAGACAGCCGCTGCCAAGAAGAGGCGACAAGCGTGGTGCCGTGAGGGCCTGGCCACTGTGGACACCTTGGCCCCCAGGCCACCCCTCCCCACCCGGGCTTCTGGACAGAGGACTCACCCCCACAAACGGGGCCAGCTCTGGGGGCACCGGCAGGGGCTTGGCCCCTGGGATGGGGTCCGAGATGACCAGGCTGGACTTGGAAGCCGAGAGGGCGCTGGGCAGGACGGCGCCGTTGCTGCTGGGGCCCTGCGTCAGCAGCTGGGCGGCGCGCTCCGGGACCTTGTTGGGGTCGGCGCAGGCCTGCTGCCACAGCGGCAGCTTGTGTGCCAGCAGCTCCTTGCCCTGTGAGGGGACAGGACAGCGTCGGGGGCTCTGCACGGGTTTCCCGGTGGCCTGCGAGGGACGCGCCCACCCCGCAAGCGGCGATCTGCGGGCCTGGGGCAGCCATGGTCTCCAGGCCCTGTGGGACCCCCAGCCCCGCTGCCGCCGCCCCTCAGCTCCCTGCCTCTCCAGCCCGTGTCTGGGGCAGTGCTGGCCGCACACAGGCCCAGCAACCCGGATGGGTCAGCTGGAACCACATCGCCTGTGGCCACACCGGTGTGCAGCAGTCAAAGGCAGCACCACACTGAGCGGCCCCGGCTAAGAGAACCTGCTGATGGGCGGAGGTGGCAGGAAAGCCACTCAGGGCCCCGCACTGCCCTGCACCCTGGGTCCAGCTCTGCCCTCGGCCTGCAGCGGGACAGCCGCAAGCCCCCGGCTTTGCAGGACCGTCGCCACCAGAGGGCGCAGTCGCCTGCGCAGCTGGCCCGGCCTGACCGCCACTCCTGCTCCTGCCCGCAGCCTGCCCTCCCAGCCCCCAGCCCCGCAGGGCGGGCGTGTCCTGTCACCCTCCTGGCCCGCACCTGCGGCAGGCAGCATGCCCACAGGCAGGCCCGGGCAGGCAGGCGCCTGCCCACAGGAGGAGGGCATCCGTCTCCTTGGCAGCCCTGGCACAGGGACCACAGCTGCGTCCCAGAACAAGCACGCAGGTGTGCACGTGGAGACTGGGGACAACGCGGCTGGCGTGTGCCCTGGGAAGGCCCACCTGGAGCAGAGGGCAGGGCAGGGGAGCAGCAGGAGCTGGGCGGCAGGGTCCTGGGCAGGGTCTGTAGGCCAGGCCGGAGTGGGGACAGAGGGCAGCAGCCGCTAACTGCTGGGCTGCTCAGAGTTCGTGGGAGGGTGGCGGAGCAGGTCGGGGGGCGCCTCAAGGCAAGGCTGTTGGTGACACTGGTCTTGGGATCGACAGGACTCAGGACAGGTCTGGAGCCCTCAGCACCACAGGGCGAGCAGAGCCACAGGCCTAGAGCCCAGGCTCTGACCAAAGGGACGAGCGGACTGGGGGGCTCGCTGGACAAGCCGGCCGCCGGGGGCCGGGGGAGACCTGCACCTGCTCCAGGTGTGCAGATGTGTTGTGGCCGAAATGGTCCGGCGTGGCCACGCCCTGGCCTGCACCGCTCAGACCTCACCAAGAGGGCCGGGGACGTGCCGGGGGACTCCAGGCCGTCCTACGGTGACTTCCTCCGCGGCCTCTGACGGGCGCCTGGGAGCGTCTGCGCCCTCTGACCTGCTGTTCTCTTCTAGAACCTGGCTGGCAGCCCACAACCACCACGCCGGTGCCCCCGCGTCCCGGGCCGGCCCTGGGCAGCCCACCTTGGCGTGGTAGGCAGCCGAGTTCTTGGCCACGGCGCACTGCTTCTCCACCAGGAAGCAGAACCTCCGCCTCTCCTCCGTCAGCGCCGTCCGGTAGCCGTCCGACACGTGGCTCTCCAGCTCGCTCTGCTTGCTGCTGATGGCGTCGATGAACTGCAGGGACACGGCTGGTGACTGGCGCCCGCGCCCCCACCGGGCCCTCACGGATGGTGTCTGGGCCGCCCGGCACACCTGCAGGCTGTGTGGCCTGGGCCGAGTGGCCGGTGAGGGGTCAGGCTGGTCTGAGCGCTCTGAGGAGGGGAGGCATCATGGGCACAGGCCAGCTCTCCCAGAGGCCATGGCAGTGTGGCCAGAATCTTCTGCGCAGAGACCGGGTCCTCTGTCCCTCCCGGCCCTCCCGTGGCCTGTGGGTGTGGATTGTGGAGCCTCCAAAGGTCAGCTCAGAGTGGGGACGCAGGTGAGTCAGGCAGGGCTACGGCCCTGCCTCCCAGGGCGGCTGGAGGGACCTGTGGGCCCCGTCCCCGCTCCGGGCAGTGGGGTAGGCGGGAAGCCCTCGCAGGCTCCCAATGCCGGGGCTTTGAGCTCACACTTGAGCAGGAGCTGGGGCCGAGCAGGCCTGCGGAGTGAGGACTAGACCACAGACCCTCCGACCTGGAGCTGCCAGCGCCGGGGATCCCAGTCACTTCTGGAGAGGGTGGGAGGATGGCGGCCATGGATGGGCACGGCGGGCCTTGTCCCCACCCCGAGCAGGAGCGACTTCCATCTGACCCAGCCTCCAGACCAGCCCCTGGCTCCTGGAAGCACGAAGCTCGTGGGGTAGCTCGAGACAGCCGCTCGCGGGGCAGGGAGAGGAAGGGCTGGGGATGCCACCTGGAGCTAAAAGGGTGCGCGCACAGAAAGGCACTTAGCGCCCCCGAATGCAAAATGGTTCAAGCGGCAAACTTTGCTGTGTTTTAACACCATTTTTAAGGAGTTGATGACCCAGGAACAGGAGGGGAGTTGGGCGCGTGGGGGTGTGTGCCCGGTGGCAGCTTGGGCCTCCAGACCCTGAGGTTCCAGCCCCGACCCTGCACGGTGGGGCCTGACGCTGGTGCGTAACTCGCGCCGAGTCCCTGGGGGCGGCAGGGACGTGGCTGCAGGAGATGCGGGGGGCACACCGAACTGTCTCCGGGTTTGCAGGGTGGGAACGTTCCGTAACAAGGCACCGCAGGCCAGTGGGTGGCCGCCCTGCGAGGGCAGGGACTCCAGACACGCACTGGGGAGCTGCACCCCCAGAAGCCCCAGGGGTGCTGTGCTGCTTCTTCCCGTTCCCTTCCAGAGACGCCTCTCCATCAGCCCACCTCTCGCCCTGGAGACCGGCCGACTGACCAGGCAGGACACAGTCGCCGGCCGGGAGCCCCTGCAGGTCGCGCGCTTCCAGGCAACCCGGCCCTCCGGCAGGGCCGCAAGGAGCTGCCGCCTGACTCACGGCCTCCCCGCTCTGACGGGCGTGCTGAGTGTGGGTGAAGGAGGGGGGCTCGGGCAAGCTGTTCCCGCCACTGTCCTCTGCGGCGCTCAGCTGGGGGAGCGCAGGCGTCTCGCGCCAGCCTGACCAGCCCTGTCTCAGAACTCAGGCCGTTCCCTCTGGCCTGCAGGCCGGCCCCCAGCTAGCCGGAGGCTGCCCCCACCCAAAGCGAGGACGCAGCCTGAGGACGGTGTAAGTGGCCACGAGACCAGCCACGGAGTGTCCCTGAAGGGGCAGACAGCAGCTGGGGACACACCCAGTCACCAGGAGAAAACCCGAGTGGGGAGGCCCAGGCGCGGGGTGCAGGGCCCCCAGCTGCGGGCCCTCCTCTGGCTCCAGAACCTGCCGGCCCCCGGGAAGTGGGAGACGAGCGCACCCGCGCCATGAAGGGCAGCGGCACTGGGCAGCGGGCGGTGCTGGCACAGGCCGGGGTCGGAATGTCCTGGACGGGGGCCTGGGCTCTCGCGCGCCCTCTGCTGCCGGCTGAACTGTCCCCACCACCCACGGGACTCTCAGGCTTGGTGGCAGGGCCCTGCAGGATTCAACCCGCCCGCACACGCCACCTGCTGCGCCTGCCACCCCGGGGGTACCCCTAGCTCGGCTAGGTGGCCGGGAGCCCCTCAGGGAGCAGCCTCGCGGGAGTCTGCGGAAGGAGAGGATGCAGTGCAGCCCCCAGGAGGTCCCCCCAGCCCTCTCCTCCTGCCGCGGCTCCTGCCAGGCCCAAGGGAGAATGGGTGCAGGGCGCACCCACAGGAGATGCCGGCTCAGGTCTGGAGACAGCACGGCCCCGCACTGGTACAGGAGGGGCACCGGGAAAGGCACTGCGTGGAGCGGCTGTCCCAGGACAGCAGTGTACACTGGGGGCCCGAGAGCAGCTCCTTCCAGACCCCAAGCGCCTGTCCACCTCGCGGCCTGGGGGTGCTGGCTGTGGAGCCGTCGGCAGGCGCTTCGCTCCCTGGGGTGCAGGGGGCCCAGACCGGGAGGCGCGCTGGCCTCGCCTGGGGGCGGGGGAGGAGGATGTCATAGTAAAGACCCCAGCCACTCGGCCGGGCGGGGAGCAGCTGGTGCAGGGGCCCAGGCCACCAGGGCCTCCCAGGCCATCTCTCGGGGGCGGGCAGGGAGAGGCGCGCCTCTAGGTGCGGGTGCCCCGCCCCAGCCCCAACACAAGCACCGCCCCGGTGGAGCCCTCCCGGGAGGTCTTTTCTGTTGAGGAGCGTCGGCCAGTTTTGCTGACCTCTTCCAGGGTGTCAGTGCCTGTGGGAGGTGCGGCAGCACCGGGGGGAGCCTCGCCCCACGAGGGGCACGGGCCAGGGGCCCTGCCGTCCTGCTGCTCTGTGGGCAGGGCCTCCCGTGTGGGCTGCGCTGGGGCGCCCTGCAGGAGCCAGGGGACACAGCACCGGCCCCGCCCGACGTGCCGCTGGCCACGCTGGCCGCCCCCCGCAGCCTCAGCCCCTCCCGCCGGCGGTGCCATGGCGACGGCGCTGTAGGAACCCCTGCTGAAAGCATTTCAACCCACAGACGCTCCCACTTAGTCACCCGGGCTGAGCAGCCCTGTAATCCGAGCAGACAAAAGTGAGCAGAACGTGTCTCCGCTGCTCTCAGAGGCGCAGTGACTCAGGCGAGGGCAGCCTTCTGGAAGAGCCACCGTGGCCGCCGGGCCTGTCCCACGTGTCTCAAGCCCGCTCGCTGCCCTAGCTGCGCCCCAGCTCTGGAGGAGGCCCCGGGAGGCCGGCTGGGGCTGCAGGAGCCTCGAGCAGCGGCTCCGGGCGTGCGGTGCACGTGGGTGACCCTCAGCGTGTCAGCGGAGCTCGGCGCTCAGAGCAGGACTCGGTGGGGCTGGGCCGCCGCGCGGGCGCAGGAGCCGGGCGTCCCGGTGGGGGAAGGGCCCAGGACCGGCCTCTCTGCCGGCCTGGTGACGTGAGCCCATGCTTCCGAGAAAGGACCGAGCTGTCGTCAGAGTGGCACGGAGTCCGGCACCCACAGTCCCTGTGCCTGCTCCCTGCCCGACACACTGAATTCAGGAAGCACGAGCTGGCAGGTGTGAGCCACACGCCCAGAGGCTCAGGAGACCCGGGGCCGTGTCTGTCCACACTGGTGGGCAGGGCGTGCTGACGGAAGGCTGGAGGCCGCAGTCCAAGCTGTCGGGAGAGCCAGCGGGCAGGCCGCAGGCGCCCTGTGCGAGGCCCTTGTCGGCCGGAGCGCAGTGACCCCCAGGGTGGGACTGGGGCCTGGGGCGTTTGGCTCCTGGGGACCTGGGGGCAGTGGCTTGCTGGGCGCCCCCACCCAGGCACGAGACACTTGGGGGCTGCGCGGACGGCCCTGCCGACGGGCAGCCCTCCCTCCCAGGTGCAGACCTCACGCCGCTCCCGAGACTGAGCAGGGAAGGAAAACACGCCTGACGGCGGACAGACGAGCAGGCACCGAGAACGCTCCCGGTACCTTCAGTGAGGAGAGAAAAACCATTACAACCCACCCCACCTGCTTCGCTGGCTCTAACGTGGCCGTGGCGACGTGCCATGCTGGGGCGCAGGGCTGTGGGCAGCGGTGGGCGGCCCGTGTGGGGCGCGTGTCCCCCGAGGCGCATCCGGGCAGGGCAAGCAGCCGGGAGCCGGCTCTGTGGCCTCCGGGTCCTCACGCTGGGTCTTCCAGCAAGGACCTGCTCTTGCTCCAAAGAAGCCACTGTCCCCCGCGAGGCTGCCCACAATCTGCCAGCAGCTCGGGAGCTCTTCAAACGTGACAACGGCAGGCGCGTCAGGGTTCAGGCCACCAGCGCGCCGTCAAGCTCCGAGCGCTAATGGGAGCAGCCTCCGCCATTATCTTTTTTGAAGACCTAAATTACGGTTGTTTCGTTTTCCTTTGTTAACTGCACAGGACTTTAAATAGAGCGGCGCTCCTCTTCCTCAGCTGCAATCTGCACGCGGCCTTCCGGGGAGCGGCCAGGGAGGGAGCACGGGGTCGTCTGCGACCGTCCAGGGCGCCTCGGCCATCCCAGCACCCACACCAGGAGCCCCCCAACCTCCCTCTCCCCCTGCAGGTCAGCCGCAGGGCCACGTGCTCCCCCCAGTCCTCAGGAGGGATCAGGTGACAGGACGGTGGAACTGGGCCGGCTGCTCCCTGGGGCTTACTCAGCTCAAACTGGGTAGGGCAGTGGGGGGTGGGCCCTCCTGGATCAGCAGCCACGAGTCTGGCTCCCAAACCCGGGGCTGGACCAGCAGGGACCCTCTGGGCTGTCCCCAGGCTGGCATGTCTGGCCCTCACTCTGGTGACTGAGCAGGGCCTCCCACACCCGCCCGCCCACCTTGGGCCTTTTCTCCCAGGCTCCCACCTCTGCGCAGGCCCTGGAGTGGGGCAGGGAAGACGCAGCTTCCCGTGACCCCAGCGCATCACCCCCAGGGCTGGGACGACAGGTGGCTCTCTAACGGTCACAATGTCCTCAGAGGGTGGGGACGCACCTCCACCGAAGACTATGCTCAGTATTGCTCCCTCGGAGGGGGATGTGGAACATGACGGGAGGCCCCGGGACACGGACGCGCCCTCACCCGCGCTGCCTCCTAAAGGCCCACGCAGGGCGCTAGAGGTGGGGGCCTGCGTGTGGCGTCCGGGACCACCGCGGGACCGGGCCCCCGAGGCTCTGCCGCAGCACCACCGCTCACGCCCCGCAGTGGGGAGAGGACACAGGCCCCTGCGGAGCGGGAGGCCCCGGTGACCAGGGGTCTGGGCGTGGCCTCCAGCCATGTGGGGCGTCAGCACACCCCTCTTCTAGACAGAGCCCGTCCCAGTTAGTGTCCCAAATGCTGGCCGGTGACTGTTCCCTGAGCTATAATTAAAATAAGTTCTCTGCAAATCCCAAAACACTTTCTCAATTATCAGCAGTTCTTGAAAATGCAGGCTCTGACCCAATCCTGCTCACGGGGTCCCTCCACGGACAGACAGGGGACGCGTCCTCCTCTCCGCAGAGTGGGCGCAACTTCACTGGCCCCACGCCCGCTCCCCTGCAGTCCGGTGCCCCAGATCGGCCAGGCCCTGGGCCTGTCTTGTCCTCAGTGCGGCTCTGGCTGCGGGTGGGCGGGCGGGTGGAAGGGGGTGGCCTGCACTGCAGGCTCCCTGGAGGGCGTGTGACAGACACCCGGGTGCCCTCCTCCCTGGGGGGTTCCCATTCCCAGAAGAGCCCAGAACATTCTGCACAAGTGACCAAGAGTGGGGGGACGAAACGTGGGCCAGGAGCTCTAACGGCACACAGGTGACCGAGCGACAGTCTCGGGAAGGGCCACCGTCCCTCGGGGTTGCAGAGCTGAGACTCGTGCATGGTGCCTCTCGGGCACAGGGCTCACATGGGGGCACCAGGGTGGCTAGAGGACACTGCCCACTGGGCGCACAGCTCCGGCTAAGAAGAAACCCCTGCCGGTCACTCTCCGCCTCCCGGTCAACACAAGGACATAGCCCCAGGACCCCAGAAAGGCCAGAGTCCTACCCTCACCCTTTGAGAGTGCCTGGCACACCGCCTCACCCCCAGAACCCCCGAGGGCCCGCGCAGGAGTGGGCATAAGAGCCCGCGGGCCCAGGACGCTCCAGGCGGGGCCATGACTTAGTCCCCAGTCCTCACCCCCAGGCTCGGGTCAGAGCTGAGACCAGCAGACATGGGAGGAGGGACCGTTCTTCCTCACAGACAGCGTCTCCCACAGGCCATGGGCACGGACCTCAGCCTATGCGGGCACCTTTGTCCTGGCCGCAGGGAGTGGGACAGGTGGCCTGCTCCGGACAGTACTTTGCAAGGGGGAAGCCTTGCCTAAGACCCCCAGGGCCATGCAGGGACCCTGGCCCCACACTAGAAGCTATGGTCCGACCCTGGCTCCAGGCCAGCTTTGCAAAAGCCCCAGAAACAGAGAGTGGCCCCAGGTGAGAGGGGCCCTCCCTGCCGGGCGGACGGGGCCCTGGGACTGGAGGCCCACGTGGCTCCCAGCAGCTCGGAAGACGGCCCGACGGCGGCCACACGGCGCCCGCCACCCCCAGCACAGGTGTGCCCCCGCCCTGCCAGCACCGCAGCGGGGGCCTCGTGAGAGCCAGCCGGGCAAGCGGCAGCCTGCGCCCGCCCTGCCTGCCCCAGCCCGGGAGCCGCAGGGCCCAGCCTCCAGCACGGACTTCCAGCAGCTGCAAAGGGTGGTGCCCGAACTCTCACTCCCTTTCTGCACATCTGCCTCAAACTGGGGTGCTGTCTGTCCCACTCTGGTCACCATCTTCAGTTCCGAGGGTGCACCAGGCCGGGAGCAGAAGGCCCGCTCCCGAACCCGTGGGCGCCCTTCCCGGAGGCCCGAGGCTGAGGCCGGCCTCTGGGAGGGTGAGAACGGCTGTCTCCGCAAGGCAGGTGCAAGCACCACAGCGGAGCCCCAGCCTCGCGGCCCCTGGACACGCTGGCCTCCATCCGCATCCAGCACCAAACCGCCATTTGGCGGCCGAGGCCAGTCACACAGCACAGGGCCCCGCACCAGTCACGTCCCCCGGAAAGCGGGCACGCGGCGCCGCAGAGCAGCCCCGCGCAGGTGAGCGTGAGGAGGGTCACAGCCCCCCAGCCGCCGCTCGGCGGACAGGGACGGCGCCACCTGACAGCTGCTGATGGGGTGCCGGTCACACCTGCCCGGCGCGCCGCCACCTGGGCGCCCAGCCGGCCCTGCGTGGTGACGGCCGCAAGCACCGCGGCAAGGGGACGGGCCCTACGGGACGGTACCTGCAGCTCCTTGTCCGAGTACTTCTGCGGGTTCTTGCTGCCCTGGCTCTTCTTGCGCAGCTTCTTCAGCTCTGCCTGGCACTTGTCCAGGGCGTCGCCTCTGCTCCGCTGCTCCGCCTGGTACTTCTTCAGCGCGGCCTGCGGATGACCAGCCGTGGACGCTCGCCGACTTGCCCCGCTGGCTCTGCGGGTCTGCGCGGGTCCCCAGCGCGGCACTTGCGTCCCCGTGGAACTGCCCGCCCGCGCCACACCCCGCCCCGCCCAAGCAGGACCGCAGTTCGCCGCTAGGCAAGAACCGCGAGGGCAAGAGCCATGGACCCTGCCGCGGGAGCCCCAGGCACCGGCGGCCTCTGCAGGTGTGGAGACCAGGCGGGGCCGCACTTACACTCAGGTACCGCGAGTCCAGCTCCACCTTCTGCTCCAGCTGCGTGAGCAGCTCGTTGTGAAACGACTTCAGCTGCAGAGACATGGTCAGCTGTATGCGCGGGCGCGGGCCGGCACAGCTCCTCCGTGAACTGACCACCCTGGCAGCCTGGGCATAGGCTCTGGGAGGGCACCGGACAGGAGTTCGGCAGCCACGGAGGCCACTGCCCGGGGAAAGGGAAACTGCCCAGGCCCGCACGCTCTCCTGTGCTGGGACTTCAGCTGAGCTGACGCCAGCCAAGGGCTCAAATGCAGACTGGGCGACGTGTGTGACCCCTCGCTCAGCAATCAGGAGCCGTCCAGGGGAGCGTCCTTCCCCGCCCCTCAGCCTGGTGCATGCCCTTCGCACTGGGTCCTTCTGCGTGTCCTCAGCCCACAGCAAGCCACCCCCTGGTGAGTGACTTCTGCCCTGATCCCAGGACAAGCCCCGCCTCCGAGGGAGGCCACCGGGCTGCAGCACGTGGCCTCTGAGCACTCGGCCCACCACTGCCCCTCCAGTAGGCCGCTCTGGGAGGGACTCACCATTTCTTCCAGCTGGTTCTGAATCTGCCGGTGGACCTCGGCCATCTGGAAGAGGACGTCTCCTGGAAAGGCAGGTTGCGGGAGAGAAAAAGGGGAGGAAGTCAGACCCTCAGTCACCATCCCATCACTGTCTGGCGGAGTAGGTGCGCGCCCAGCAGGGCCCGGCAGGCGGAAGGTGGGGAGTGCCGGGCCAGACAAGAGGGAGCAGGGAGAAGACCTGCTTCGGGTGACACCAAGAGGAAACAGCAAATCCTGAGACGAGAGACATGGGCTGCGAATGAACTGCTGCTGGGCGGCAAGTTCCCATCAGAGCTGAGGCTTATGACGCAGGTACCCAGGACTGCACCTGCGTGCGGGCCGAGCGTCTCCCCTCCTGGGCCCTGGCAGCCACCGTCTCTGTGGGCCCCCGGCCGCAAGCAGGCAGTGAGCGTCTCCACCCTGAGGCAGGGACGGAGGGAGGGAGGGAGGAGGAGGCCCAACCCCTGTCCTCACCTGGGAGACAGGACCCAGGCCGCGGCCCCACCTGCTCCGAGCCCGGGAAACAGCTGACACGTCCGCAGGAGCCGACGGGCACTGAGGCCTGGCCCGGGTCCGAGGGCCTCTGGGACAGAGCAGACACAGCGCCCCAGCTCCTCCAGGGAGCACCACTTTGGGGACGCACGCTGCCATGGTCCCACGTGACGTGGGAACTGTGTCCTGTCGGGAGAGGGCTGGAGGCTGGGTCCGGCCACGGCCGCCTGATGGCCAAGAGCCACTGAGCTGCGTCCCCACCCTCAAGAGGGTCACTTCCAGGCACCTGGACACGCCCTACTCGTGCTGGCCCAGATCTCCCGACCCGACCTGAGTGTCCCCCAGGGCCAGCTGAGACGAGATGGCTCCAGGATGCCAGCCGGAAGCAAACACGTTCCCGTGGCGCCGCAGGAAGCCCGCAGGATGACACTGCCCCCTCAGCCGCTGGCCACGCACCTGGGGTCACATCCTCCCAGAAGCGCCTCTGCGGTCACCCATCCCGGGTGGTGGCCCCTTGCCCAGCAGCACAGCCAGGCCCACGGGAGCCTCCCCGGAGCCGGTGCATGGTGTCCCGAGGAGCTGCGAGGCCGGAAGGTCAGAGCCGGAGCCCCTCTCCTGCTGCTGGAGCCAGTGCGGCGTCTCCAGGACACGCTGACCCCTGCGGTCTCTCCACCCGGCAGAGCCAGGCTGGGCACTGGGGGGCACACACAACTCAGCCCACACGCTGAGTTCTCACATGCACCCCAGGACCCCAGATGCTGCTGGGATGGCCCCCTGAGGGCCCAGTCGGCCAAGGTAACAATCACTGGTCACCTGTTCTCTCATCTGTGTCCTTCCTGGGACCTGGGGGCGGGCTGGTAAGGTGCTCAGAGTCGGTGAGTCAGCCAGAGCCGCTCCTCATTCTTGGCTCCGTGACCCCTCCCTGCTCCCCTCAAGCTCAGAGGACAGCAGGGCGTGGGACCTGCCCTGCCTTCACGCCAGGAGACCTGCAGCGGGCCACCTGACGGGCCACCTGACGGGCCACCTGACGGGAGCAGCAGGGCCGTGCTGGGAGCCCAGCGGGCACAGGCGGTCACGCCCCGGGCGCCTGCGAGGGAGGGCGGTGGGCCGAGCCAGCCCAAAGTCGGTGTGGGGAGTCTGAAAACGAGGCAAGCCTCCCCGAGCCGCCTCCAGCCTCGAACATCGGCCCTGCTGAGAGCAGCCTGCTCGCCAGGTGCAGGACGCCGTCCGCGGGGTCTCCCCAGAGCAGGGGCGGTCGGCCAGGGCCCAGGTGCGCGCACGGGCCCGCTGCACGCGTGACGACGTGTGTGCCCGCAGACACGGCTGCACCCACAGAGTGCACACCTGTGCTCAGGGAGCGTGTGGCATGTCCGACTGGCACACGCCTGCGTGGTGACTGCACACCTGGGCACACGTGCCAGCACGCATGCTGCGCCTGCGCAGAAGGGACGTCCGTGGCGGAAACCAGCGTGCAGGCACTGTCCGTCAGACTCCGGCCGCTGCTGGGCAAGGGCGGGAGCGCGCCACACGGCAGGAGGCGCCTTCAAAGAGGCCGGTGGCCCCAGACCTCGGCTGAAGCCTTGTCCCTCAGGTGGTGGCCCTGTCCTGGGCAACGGGGCGGAAGGGCCAGCCAGCCCTCCAACAGGGACGAGCGGGGCCCACGCCTGGCCACACATGTGGTCCCAGCAAGCACACAAAGGGCAGGAGCTCTGGGGCCCAGGACCTGCGCGTGCTGACTTTGTCCGTGTGTGTCTTCTCAGGGTCACCCGAGGACACTGTGTGTGAGGCCCGGTCCTTGGCGGAGCTCCAGCACAACACTGGGGCCGGGGCCGGGGGCAGCGCAGGGAGGCAGGGCCCCATCTTCCGGGCAGCCTGCAGCCCACCACCCTTGAGGCTGTTCCTCTGGGGACGACGGGCGGGAGTGCCACTTGGGGTCTCAGCGCGCTGCCGTGACAGCCAGTCTCAGGAGGCCGTCTTTGTCACGACGGCTCTGTGCTGTCAACCACGAGCCTGCGGGCGTGGCGTCCTGTGGTGCGCGTGAGACCTAGTCCGCTGGCCCGCAAACGCCGGACAGCCGCGCAGGCGAGACCCCTGCCACCCGGACACGCGGGGCGGGGTCCTGGAACCGCACGGCGGCGCCCTGCCCGCCCTGCCAGGCTGCGGAAGCGGGTGCACGCAGGACTCAGTGCCCCCCTGGGGCCCAGCAGGAGCTGTCAGCCAGACTCTGGGCTCCGGGGTGAGGGGAGCAGCGGGGCTCAGCAGCGCCCTGGGCGCTGACTTCACCACCCACAGACGGACGGCCCTCGGGCCAGGACCAGTGCGGGGTCTGGTCAGCCCCACACACAGCCCAGAACCAGCTAAGCACCTGGGACCGAAGGCCCCACGGGGAAGGACAGGAGGCTGTCCCCGCGACCCTGCACAGAGGGAATGCACCTCGGCAGCACGGGGGTCCACAGCAGGGCGGCGGCCCAGCAGCAGGGCTGCAAGCGACCAGGACGGACCACAGCTCGGCCTGCCAGGATTCGCAGGCTCAGAGTTGGGCCAGCACGGGCAGGCCCCAGACGCGGAACCTGGGAGGCAGGCCCTGCGTTTGGGCTGGGAGGCCTGTGGGTGGGTCTGAGGCCGGTTCTGCAGCCACCCCGAGGTTCCCGTCCATACCCGGCTCCCACATCAAAGGGCCGAGTCTCGGCCTGGCCCTCTCTGGGGCTCAGAGGCAGAGCATTCCCTCCCTGCCCCACCTTCGACCCTGGGAAAAGTCGCAGGAGCCATAAAGCAAACACCCATCCCGTCACCGGGTTCCCTGGTCCTGAGCCTGCGCCGCGAGGGCGGGTGACGCAGACACAGTTTTCCAAATCACCTTAGGTCCAGAAGAGGCCGGGACGTGGCCCCACTCCCGCCGGCCGGCTCTCCCTGAGGGTGGGACATGTGCTGCACCGCATGCCCGCCACACGCAGGACAGCACTGTCCACACACTGACCGCCGTCCCCGCCAGGGTCCCGGGAGATCAGCACTGTCTCCATGCAGGAGCTCACCGCCGCCCATGAGCCAGCCCGTTCACCAAACGCAGCTGCAGGAGAACTGGAAACCAGCAGCCTTGCGGGCTGTGCCCACCTCGGGCACTGCTCCCTGCCATCCAGAAGATTCCGCTCACGTCGTGCTTTCCACAGCAATCTTCCCAGCGATGCATCGGTGTCTGGTGTGTTGCTTGTTTTTTGGTTTCTTTTTTTTTTTGCAAAAAATACAGCGTGTTCTTAGCCAGCTGGGGGCTGTGGCAGGAAGGCGAGACTTGGGCCTGCGTCTGTGCCCTCTGCCGTGAAGGCAGAGCTGGTCGCCCCCCAGGAGCCCCTCCAAGGCCACGGAACTGGACTCCTCGTCCCACAGGAGCAAGCGCTCCTCACTCCACAGGTCTGAGCTTTCTCCCATTTACACTTAAATAGGACGTGTCGGCAACACAGGCCCAAGAGACAGCACGGACCCCACAGCGAAGGGGGCATGGATGAGGCGTGGGGCCGGCTCCCCCACGAAGGCAGGGTCCCCCAGATCGGCAACACCCACTCCGGGGTCAGGACCCCACACACAGGCCATCACAGGTCACCCCTCCAGGATCAGAGGTGAAGCGTGATCAGCACAAGACGGGGGCGCTGCGGGGCGCAGGGCCGGGTTGAGCCTGGGGTGTGGGGCTGCGGAGTCCCCAGCACTCACGAGGGGACCTGCCAGCAGCCGGCCCGCGGCCGACCTGGCGCAGTGGGCCCGACACCGCGGCAGTGACCGCACCTCCCCGTCCTGCCTGCTGAGCAGGCCATTGGGACCAGACGGAAAGATGGGCTGGCGACACAGGCCGGCGGGAGGCCGATGGGGAAGGGACTGGAGAGGCGGCCTCAGCCAGCAACGCGGACAGGGCGGCACCTCGGTCCCCGCACGCATGTCTCTTGTCAGGCAGGAGCCGGGCGCTGACACGATCGAGGAGGACGGGCAGGAGGGCAGAGGGGCAGCTGTGCCACAGGCGGCCACGCTTCGCTGCGCAGCAGAGCCGGGCTCAGGTGGCATCAGCACACGGGGTCCCCCCAGGCCGCACACGGCGAGCGGTCACGACGCGCAGGGCCACCCTGAGGGGTGCTGGGGTGTGGGGGAGCCGCGCTTCAGCAGCACTGCAGACGTGGGCTCCGATCAACACCGGCTCCGGTGCCGGCCCAGAAGGCGCCCACGGGCCCGAGGAGCCACAGGGGCCCGGCAGTGGCCAACGGGGACCCGAGAGCACTCCTCTTCGGGCGCCTGCAGGCCGCGGCCCAGACGCCGGGCGCACGCACCACCTCTGCAGCCTCCGGGGCGAATATCCTCAATCTCCATCCTTCCGGCGGCTCCGGAGCGGAAAGGCCTCGCGAGCTAACGAGCACAGGCCGGAACGAGGCCACAGGAACGCTCCTCACGGGGACGGACGGCTGCGGGCTGCGGGGGCGCTGCGCCGACAGAGCCCCGGGACGGGCACGGAGCTCAGGCCGGGACCAGCCCCCCACCGTCCTCCGCTGGCTCCAAAGCCGGCTTCAGCCTGCAGACGCCCAGTGTGCACGGCGGCACGGCTACGCGGACAGTGGCCAGCAGTGGCCGCTCGGAAACGGGACAGGTCGCAGGGTAACCATCGCTGCCTGGCACGGGGCTCTGGGAGCAAACAGTCCCAGGGCAGAGGCCGAGGTTCCACCGCCGGGCGGGGTGCTCGGGGCGGCTTCAGAGGGGCCTCCTGGGCTGCCTGGACACGAATTTGGGTGACTGACACAATGTGCCTGTGTCCACAGGCGGGGCCCCAGAGCTGAGGGGCCTGCGAGCCGGGCCTTTTGCACAGGCGTCTGGTCTGCGGGTAGAGTGGGGCATTGTGCCCGAGTTCCCGCCCCGCGCAGCTCCTCTCCAGGGGCACCACCACCCGGCCCTCTCCACCCGTGGCCGCACCGCCCGGCCGCCCTGCCTGCACAGACCTGGAGTTCTGGGGACGGCACCCCGGGGACGGGCAGCTGGTGAGGAGCAATGTGGTGGCCTGGGACTTGGGATCAGCCGCCAGACGGGCAGGGATCGCCCCGGCTGCAGTGCGGGGCATAGCGACTCGGCGAGCCCACCCGAGGGGCCAGCACGAGCCGGCTGCTGCCTCTGGGGCAGGGACAAAGGCTGTGTGACCACCGCCAAGGTTCAGAAGGACCGTCCACCCGAGCAGGAACCCCATAATCAGCACCAGTTGGCCTGCCTCGGGCACCCTGCTGCTCCTCAAGGGAAGCTGACACACGGCTGCCTGTCCTGCTGCCCCCAGGCCTCTCCTGACCACGGCCCCATCTGCGCCACGAGGCTGGGCCTGGCGTCCCCCGCCCCCCAGAGGGCAGGCCGGCAGAGCCCCACTGTGCTCAGGCTTGAGGCCACACCTGCAGGGTGACTGCAGCCAAGACAGATGGCTGTCCCACTGCCCCCAGGCTGGCCTCGAATTCTGGTGTCCAGCTGACGGGGAGACTCTGACAGGCGACAGACTCAAGGAAGGTCGGCCTGATGCCCGCCCCGCTGTGCTTGTCGGGGCCCCAACGCCCATCCTGCGGCTGCGGCTGTGGCTACGGCTGGGAAGGGGCGGGAAAGGCAGGCTACCAGCGAGGAGTCCTGCTCCAGCTGGCCACAGGGACACCATCTGCCGAAGGTGTCACCACAGAGGCCCGTGGCCGTCATAGGGCTGTGGGGGCAGGCGAGTTGGGGCCCTGAGTCAGGCCTCAGGGAGGCAAACCAACACGCCCGGCTTCGGGGCACAGGTAGGCCTCCAAGGTGGGTCCAGCAAGCTGACTGCTGCACACGCCTCAGGGGACTGGCACACCCCAGCAGGTGGCTCTGCCTGACGGGGACTGAGGTACAGCGGCCCCCAGGCCTCGCCGACAGCACAGGCCCCTCGGGCCGGGTGGGCGGCCCCGGCCACGTCTCGGAGCCGCCTCAGCTAACGGGAGCCCCCCGGAAACTACTCTGGGCTCCTGGGTCACACGGCTGCCTCCCCCGGCCGACGCCCGGTGACTGAACTGGGAGAGGACCGCGGCGTCTGATGCGGCCCTGGGGAAGAAGTCTGGTGTCATCCCCAGGAAGGGGGGTGCTGCACGGACAGCGCAGGCGCGCCTGGGTCCCTTCCCAGGTAACCAGGGGTGTCGGGGCCACACCCGGACCCAGTGACTCAGGGGCCACCCAGGGCCTGTCTCCGGCAGCCTGCCCGGGTGCTCCCCGTCAGTGTCTGTGCCTCCGGAGCAGCCGTGGCGGCCATGCAGGCCGGTGCCTGCCGGTGCAAGCACGCTGGCTCACCGACCACCAGCAGCCTCGAGGCGGCGGCCCGACACAAAGCCTGCTCAGCCGCACTGCTCCCACGACCTGGGAGGACTCGGGGGCACGGAGGGGCCTCCTGAAACATCCACAGCATCCCAGAAGGCCAGCTAACCTTGGCCTGTGCAGAGCCAGGAAGAGCCAAAGGCCAGGCACGTGGCCTCGCCGGCACAAAACCCAGCGTCCACAGCCGGCACCCCGGAGCGGGCGGGAGGGGCACCACGGCCCGGGGACACAGCCTGACACAGCCAAGGCAACCGTCAGCGGTTGCGGGCCGCTGACATTCCAGAAGGCAGGTCTGTCACCGCCTCCGTGACCCAGCAGCCCGCACCCCTCTGCAGGGAGAAGCCTGAGATGGGGAGACATCCCCCTCCGCAGGGAGAAGCCCGAGTGAGGTGCGTGGTCTGTGCTGTGGGCACAGGAGGCGGCGCACCGGACTCCACGTGGTGAGGACGGGACCGGCAGGCGGGGCGCGGGGACCCCGAGTTGTGGCCTCTTCAGAAATAAGTCCCCACTCGGAGTGGGGGCAGGTGGCAGAGGGAGCCAGGGCAGAGGGAGGAGGATGATGGAGTGGCAGCGTCCGTCTCTGCTCCCTGGCGCTGTGAGCCACAACCACCAGGCCCCCCGAGGGCCCTGCGTGGCGTCCCGAGCTGGCGGATGGAGACGCTGCTGGGCGCCGGGAGTCTGTCTGAGAACAACGCGGGTCTAAGCGCCTGGAGTTGGCCTGGGCCCCGGGGAGAGGGCAGAGCGCCCTCTGTGCCACCTCCCTGACCGAGGCTGTCGCCCCAGGGGAGAAGGACCACGTGTCCCCTCCCCGCCACCTGTGGGTCTGCCGGGAGGAGGTGGGCAGACGCCAGCCCCGCCGGCTGCAGGCGGGGGGACCCAACTCTAACCAGACCGAAGGGCAGTCCCGGGACAGACGCGGTCCCCACGAAAGGCAGGTCCTGGGCTGCACCACGTCACTCACACTCGACAGCTGCCTGGGACACAGCGGCTGGCCTCAGACAAGCTGACGTGGCCGGGCAGTCAGGGCCATCTGTCACTTACGGTAAGTGGGCAAGACCATGAATGTGGGCACAGCGGAAACCCTCCCAGGCGATCAGGAACGTTCTCGATTAACTAACCCGTATGAATGGTCTGCTGCCTGCTAGCGACCATCCGGGCTCAGGACCCCAGGGCCCCAGGCTGCAGGTGGGGTCGGCGCGACCAGGAACGGGGGGGCGATACTGAACCCCAGTCCCTCCCCGTGAGTCAGAGCAGAGGACGCGGAACAGAATTTCCACTGGAGACGTGGCTCTGAGGCCCAAGGGTCCCGTCCTCTCAGCAGAGTCCCCGTTCAAGGTCACAGCCCACCCTGCCCAGCCAGGGGCTGCGCACGCCCACCTGCGGGCCTGAAACCCCTGGGGACCGGCTGCCGCCCCCACCCAGGCGTTTAAGGAAAAGTTGCAACACCCGCAAAAGGCAACGAAAGCTTCCAGATGGCAAGACACACAAAAAGGGTCACGTCGGTGTCTCGTGAGACCAGCCACAGTGGCGCCCAAATGAGGTTAACAGGCGGGAACTGTCCAGTTGGTGGCCGACAGATGTGTCCGCACGATGGGAACCGGGGGCCATGGGGCGCATGAGGGTTTGGGCCATAAGGTGGACGAGAGGCCCCGAGGACACGTGACGAACGGCCCGTGTGCACGGAGTCCGGGGCCGTCTGCGGGGGCAGGGTGAGCACGCTGCGTCCACACAGGGTCGCCGGGCAGGCAAGGGCCTGTGCACGAGACCCAGCGAAGCGGCCGGGAGCACAGGGGGCCAGTGCGGCCTCTGGGTGCGGGCTACTGACCCACAGTCTAGGAACCAAGCAGTCAGGCCCCCACCACCCAAACGCGCTGGAGCTTCCAGCCAGGCCGAGCCAGGGCCCCCGCCCCATGACACAGCCCGTGTCGTCTGACCCGCTGGCCGCGAGCACCCATCCCAGAGGACTGGCAGCCAGGCCACCGCCCGCCGTCGGCAGCGCAGAAAACCCCCCAGATCACAGGGCACCTGCCCTGCCTAACCCGGACCCCGACCCAGGCCCGCCCAGCCGCCCGGGGCCCACCAGGGCCCAGGTCTTACCGAGCTCTTTGGAGCCCTGGCTCTCGCTGGCCAGCTCGCCCATCTTCACGAGGGCATCGAAATAGCCCTTGGCAGCGAATGTCACCCCTGAGGAGAGAGGGAGGTGAGTACCGGTCCTGGGTGCCACGCGCGCAGCATCCTGCCCGACCCCACGTGCCGGCGTGGGGCTGGGATGTCCCCCACGGAGACCAGCAACCCGGGTGGAGGAGCCACTGCCCGGGTCCCCGCCGAGCCGGGGAGGGGACATGCCGCCCAGCTCCTGGTCTCTCGGACCCCGTGCGGTCAGGCGGACGATCAGCACCTCCGCGCCTCACAGCCTCCCGGGAGCACCTCCGCCTGGGGAAGCGGGCGGCCCTCGAGACCTGGTGGGCGGACACGAGGCCTGGAGAGCAGGGCTGCCAGCCCCTAAGGACAACTTCCGTTTTTTACGGAGCCTGTCAGGGCTTTAAACTCAGCTCTCTATCCAATTTCATTTACTTTATTTTCTGTAATGCACAGTCCGTTCTGTGGCCCCAAAATGCGTGTGGACGCCACGCTCGGCCGAGGCCGAGGGCCCTGCGAACAGAGGCCGACGGCCAGCGGGGCGCAGGCAGCAGCGCACCGGTGGTGTGGACGACTGAGCCGCCCCGAGGCTGCCCCGAAAGCAGGCTCGAGAAGGGCCTGCGGGCGGGGTCTGGTGGGGAACCCACGCAGGAGAGGCCCAGAGAAGCCGGCACTTCGTCTCCACCGGGGTGCGCGCGAAGTTGAACCAGCCAGGAAGGAGGAGGGGAGTTCTGCTGGGAGACACTGACCCCATGACCTGAGCCTCGGGGCTGAGTCTCGCTCAGGTCAGAACGCGTGTCCTCTCCGGCTCAGACCGCCCCGACGTCCTGCTCCTGGGCTCGGGACTACAGTGCAGGGTCGCGGAGGAGGGCAGCACCGCAGAGGCGGGGTGGGTGCCTCTGCAGACCCGCTGGGTGCACCCAGATTGAGGGCCACACGGCCCTTCCAGCGCAGGACGCACAACTCTGGGCTGCGCCCATGCCCTCCCCGACCTCGTGCTGTGTGGGCTCCACAGGCCCCTTTGGAAGTCAGCTGCCCCCAGTGCTCCCTGGCAGGAGCTGAGCCAGGTGCAGGGCCAGGCTGAGGGGGCCACCCGGCACGGCTGTGTGGGGAGAGGCTCCTCTGGCCTGGACACGGCGAGGGCTGCCAGTCACCGACCTGGGGACCAGCAGGGAGGCCAGTTCTGCTGGATTCCCTGGCCCCGGGACCAGGGGAAGAAAAGGTTGCGCGTGGGGAGTGCTGCCCTCTGAGCACGTGGCCTAACGGCAGGCGGCGCCCGCTGCAGCGCTGCCCTCGGGGCTGGGGCTCTGCTCACAAAGGGGCTGTAGTTCCAGTGACTGCTGACACCGCCTGCAGAGACGGTCCCGGGTGCAGGGGACCAGTGGCCCCCGGGACAGGAGGGCACAGCCCTTCCTAGAGCTGGGGGGCAGGGGTCTCGAGGAGACTGAGTGAAGCCACATGGGCCCCGACTGCTGGTGCTGGTCTGAGGAGCCCACATCCACCTGTGCCGGGAGCCGCGACCGAACAGAACGGGGCCTGTGCTTCAGTCACAGTTGCAAGACAAGCCCGAGGACACGCCTGCCCCCGTGAGAGCGGGGCAGGCCTCAGGTCACGGGTGCCCGAGGTGTGGCACCGGCAGCCTTGTGCGGCTAGCCTTGTTTCTGGAACCAGACACGCGTCCCTCCCGGGCCGACCTGCCCCCGTGCCGCGCCCCAGGCCTCCTACCTGCCAGGGCCTTCTCGTAGTTCTTCCCCATGGCGATGAAGTTCCGGAGGCTGGGGTTGAACTGCTCCATGATGGTCTGCGGAGACAGACGGAGAAGGCGGGACCAGCGTCAGTCAGGCTGACGGGGAGCCCAGCTCTGCGCGGGGAAGCCGTGTCCACGTCCGCACTGGGCGTGAGCAAGGCTGCTGCCGGTCTGCGGCGGACACGCGGGCAGTGCGCATGCCGAGGAGGCCCCGCCGGCCACAGGCAGCTTGGCCCCGGCCCCCACTCCAGTCCTCGATTACCAAGCCCAGCCCTGACCAGCACGGTCGCAGCCCATCTGTAGACACCGCGCCATGAATGACCCCACCGACTCTGGACCTGGTGGCCGAGGGGCGGAAGTCCTGCCAACGTTGGCAGATCCCAGGCTGAAGGCACCAGGTTTCACAGAGAAGGTCAAACAAACGCTTTAACCACAAAGCACAAAAGCAGGAGCGCGCACGACAGCCAAGTCTGCTCCGCTCTTTCCCGCGTGCGACCAGAGGGCACCGCGGAGGAGACCCCGGCCCTGCACAGACGCAGACCCGCCGCTGCCCCGCGATCGGGCTGCGGCCCTGGTCCCGGGCTTCGCAGCCAAACCGGCTGCCACCGCAGCCCCGACTCTGGGAGCGCAGCTCCAGGCACGCGTTCCGCCCGATGCCAGGGCGTCGGGACCACGTGCGTCCACGGGCTGAGCCCTCAGCTGAGCTATGGACTCCGGGACTGGGCACGCGCGGCTTCGCATGCAGGGAAGCGGGGGGCACTCTGGCTGACCCCACGGGCAGGCGCTTCCTTTCGGCGAAGTGAGCTGGGGCCCCGTGTAACCAAGTCCCGTCCCCACGGGGCCGTCTCACGGGGGCTGGCGCACTCCCAGTCTGCCCTGAGCCCCACGAGGCACAGGAAGCGACCCCACAGGTCGCGACACCACTGCTGGCGTGCCAGGGACGCTGCGCAGGAGGGGCCGCCACCAGACCCCAAGGCCCCTCCCAGGCCTCACCGGGCAGATGCCACAGTTCCTGCCTTTGCTGCCACGGGGTTGAACCAAGCGGACGCCTGTGGGCGTGTTTGGGGCGCAGGGGCGCCAGCGCGCATCCCACACGGACGTGCTCTGGTTGCGCCCCACGTGCAGGGAGGCGCGGCCCTGTGCGCGAAGCTGCCACTGCCTGGGGCGGACGGACTCGCCGCTGGGTTCCCGACAGGCCATCCGCTGCAGGGCAGCCCCCACCTGCCCCGAAGAGGCGGCTCCGCCCAGCTGAGTCCCTGGAGCCGGTCACTGCCCCAGCGACGGCAGGAAGCAGGCCAGCAGTGTGGGGAGGCACAGCGGTGGTGCCCTCGCCTGCTGGATGACGCGCCCACGGGCACCAGTTTCGCTTTCTTGGCGCAGTCACTGAGCTCACATGCAAAGACTGTGGGAGCAGGCAGGGCAAGAGCGCACCGGGTGCCCACCAGGCCAGCGCGGCACGGCCCGAGCTCGCTGAGGGGCTGGCGGCCAGGGCCTGTCCCACATGCCACTGTCCCTCCCAGAGGAAGCGCAGACGCCCGGGGAGGCCCCCTGCCCCAGTGGAAGGGCAGGCCTTCCGTCCAGCTCCGCTCGTGATGCTGGCACCCTGCCCGGCCTGGCCTCCTGTGGATGGCTGTGTGGGCTCAAGGTCAGCGGTCAGCACGCGCCTCCAGTCCCTGGGTGCCCAGAACACAGCTTCCGTGACCGAACGTTTTAAAAGGTACTCTGTACGGGGAACCTGCTCTGGGGCCCAGAGCCCCTCACCCACATGGCTCTAAGGCTCCAGGAGTGTTCTGGACACAGGCCACCCACAGGGGCCTGGAGTGGGGTGCCCACCTCTGCTCCCACAGCCCCCGGGGTGGGGCAAGCAGCCACCACGCCTGCCCCCGCCTGCTTCCCTAACCTGGGCCCCAGCAGCCTCCTGCATCCCTGGGAGCAGGCGGGGTGGGGGCAGGACACAGCCACCCCTGTCCCCACGAGGAGGGCTCCGGGCTCCCTCAGCCACGCGGTCCTGTCGGAAGCGATGGAACAGCTGCGTCTTTTCAGGGGCTCTGAGGTCCAAACGCCCACACGTCCCTCCCCATCCGTGCTGGAGGGGCGTGCCCTCTGAAAGGGCACGGGTCTCGTCCCCTTAGTGCACAAAGCAGGCGAGGCCAGGGCCCGGAGGGGCCACTCTGCAGTGACCTCCGGCCGGGCGGCCTTTGCTGCGGGAGGACGCCAGACCCTCATGGCCAGGCGCACGTCCCCGTGGGCAGTTCCACACCACCAACCACCCCGGTGTCTGCTCAAACCCGATGCCCGTGCCGGGCCCTCCCCGCTGGCCGCTGCACATGCCGCCGTGCTGGCCCCTCAGGGCGCCGGGCCGGGAGCCGTGTTCAGCGGCGGCCGGTCTCTCTGACTGGTGACTTCTCAGCGCGCTCTGACGCCGGGCAGGTGCTGGGGTCCTGGGCGGGCTGGCGGGACCCAGACCTCTCGGCACGGGCGCCGCTCAGAGGGGCTCTGCCCGAGCAGCTGCGCAGACCGTCCCTGCTGCCCCTCGAGTCCTGGGAACAGGCCTTGGCCGGCCAGCGTGTCTGCACGGGGGCGAGGGCGCAGGCAGGCCCGTGAGCAGAGGCCTCCCGGACACGCCGTCAGCCTGGACACGACTCTGATTCACTTGGGTCCCGGGTCCGTCTGGCCAGCGAGGTCAAGGGCAGCAGGCCGGCCCCGCCAGAAGCAAGGGAATGGGGGTCGTGGCCGGCAACTTGCTGGAAAGTTCTGCCCGGCAGGGACTTTCCTGTCACTGCACACCCGAGCCGCGCCTGCAGCGGGGAACCCGCTTCCTCAGTCGCGCGCCTAGGACAGCCCCTCTTTCCCACAAACAGCCACGGTCCTCTGCTGCGGGGGACACGCTCCGCCTCCGCTCGTCCCACAGGCGCAGAGGAAGGGGCGTGGGCGGCCCTGCGTCCTGTGGCCGTCAGACAAGAGGGTGTGGGCCGAGCTGAGCTGCACTGCATGTGTGCCTGACCCAGAAGGACAGGGCACGAGACACTGGCCCCCACCAGGCTGCTCCCGTTATCACGCCACCCGCATCCTCTCCCGACAGCAAGAGTGCCACTGTCCCCCTCGCAGAGAAGGCACTGGCCGCTGGCTGCCGGCTCCGAGCCCAGGACGAATGCTGGCCCCCTACGTGGGCCCTAATGCTATCCCCACAGGCCACCAAGGCTGGCGGGAAGGACCAGGGGCCACCAGGCCAGAACGACAGCTCCCTGAGCTGTAACGCGGTGAGTCTGGGGCCTGTGGCATCAGGGACACCAGCGCACAGTGACCGCCTACCAGGAGGGTGGGGGTGCCCTTCTATTGCCTTTGATGGCCCCCTACCTGCCGGAGGGCCCATGAGGCCTGGGAGAGGGGCCAGACTGAACCACCGGCAGAGGGACACCAGGACAAAACTGAACTGGCCAGTACTTTCAGGCCCTTGTGGGGGTCCCGCCACCTGTGGGCAGCACCCAGGGCACCCTGCCCCGATGATGGCCGAGGTCCTGGAGGCCGGCACGCCCCTGCCCCACAGTGAGCGCCTCCGCCTGCCCCCCGGAGCCACACGCACAGGGTCCCACCACAGCCCCACAGCTGGGGCGCCGGGGGAGGGCCCCGCGGGCACGGCATTCGCCCCAGTGTCCAGTCCTGGCCGCCTGTGCCCCAACTGCTTGGGCACCTGCCTGCGGGCGACGCGAGCGCTGGGAGTGCGTTCCGCCTGTGGCCCCAGCCCGCGCCCGTGCCGACGGCCTTCATGAGGGAACCTCAGCCTGCGCCTGGCAGCCCTCGCCTGTCGTGACCAGAGCGGCCGTCTGACTGCGATCGCAGGGGCGCCGTGTTCCGACGGGCAGGGCCCCGCAGCTCCCTGGTGTCTGGGGCTGCACTGTGCCCCCTGAAAACCTGTGCCTTGAAGTCTAACCGCCAGCACCTCAGATGACGGTGTTTGGCGAGAAAGCCTTCACGGAGCTAGTGAAGATTAAATGAGGTCGCGGAGGTGGGCCTAATCCCACATGGCCGGTGTCCTTGCGAGGAGAAAGGAGGACAGACTCACAGAGCGACGACCCCGCCAGGGCACGGCCGCCGTGCGCTGGACCGGCCTCCACCGAGAGGCGTGCGTCTGCCGTCCAGGCCCACCTGAGGTTTCGCTCCCACGGCCCACGCTGACCCACAGCAACTTGGAGACCCATGTCACTGACCATAAAACCAAGCCTGGTTACTGTTTGACCAGCTAGAACATTCCGAGGCCACTGACCCATCCTTGTCCCCGTGAAGCTGTGACCTCAGAGCAGGGTTCCCCGCTGAGGAGACTCTCACCGAACAAGCAGGGGCAGGGCCAGGAATGCTCGGACTGCACGGCCGCTGACCGGGCCGCCCAGCACGGGGACTCAGGCAGCAGTGGCCGCGGCCCAGCGGGCTCCCGCTCCTCCTCTGACCCCTGGTCCCCGAAGAACTTTCCTTTCAAAAAGCCAAAACCAGACCCCCTCAGCGTGTTCCATGGCCAGCCTCTGCCCTGACACGTATTAACTAACGGAATGATCTGGAACAGTAGCTTCTGGGTGGAACATGGGGTCAGCAGGTCGGGGTCCTGCTTCACCCACTGGGGCGCCCCTGCCGGCTGGGCCCCGGGGCCCACTCAGAGCAGGGCTGGGGGCACGAGGTCAGGCAGGCAGCGCGCTCAACTGGGGCCGGCCCCGACCCGCAAAAGCAGCTCTGGTCACCAGCCTCCGCCTCGGCCCCGTGGAGCCGCCAGGGCGCCAGCCGAGACCCTCAGATCTGTGCCCAAAGGCACAGGCGAGGGTCTGCCCAGCGGACCAGCCTTCCCAGGTCCCTCAGCCCGGACAGCAAAGGACCCGCCTTCCGTGGTTTCCCCACTGAACCACCGCCTGCCCTGGGCCTTTGAAACAAGGGCTCCGTCTGCTGGGGCGCGGGTGCCTCTGCGCTGCCAGGGAGCGCCACGGGGCAGGGGCAGCAGACGTGCAGGCCGGTCACCTGGGCACAGGCTCTGGCCCTGCTGCAGCCGCCTCTTCTCAGAGCCCGGGCGCAGCCCCTCCCCCGGCTGATGCAGTGGGCTGACACCCTCGGCCCCACGTGCAGGTTCCGGCTCCGGGGCTGGGGCGCCCCTCCTGCCACCCCGCTCACTGCTCTTGACCGCCGTGCCGCACGTGACTCCCTAACAAGGCCGGGCAGAAGGGAGCCTGGACGTTAAATTCACAAACCACTCAGTGACCGAGTAGGAACGGAGGACTTTGGTCATTGTTGGAAAACTTTCTCTGATCAAAAAATACACAGTGGGTGCCAGGCTCACAAGAAAATCCCAGAGACGTGGTCGGGAAGCCCGTCACCAGGGCCAACAGCTCGGGGGGCAGAGGGGTTGAGAGGCCCCGGTCGCCACGGCTTGGGGGCTGGGCCGAGGGGCGCCAAGAGCCATAAGCGGGCGCAGTCCGGCAGAACCCGAGTTTGAATCTGGAACAGCTCTCAGAAAAGCCTGCAGACTTACTTCACATATGCCCGACGTGCGGTTTTCTCATAAACACGCCCAAATCCCTGTAAAGGAACTGCTGCCGTAGAAGAGAATAAAAATCCCTGCAAAAAAGCAGCTCTCTGTCGGCAGCCGTGCTCTGCTCTGAAGCAGCATGAGACACCGCAGCCCAAGGCTGGTGCGAGGCCGGGCACGTGCGTCCCGCTGGGGGCTGAGGACAGGCTCCAACAAGCACAGACAGTGCCCGGAGCCCAGAGGCGCCTATGGGACCATCCCGGCCACCGTACCCGCTCCAGAAGGCGCGGCCACTGAGCCCAGTGGGGAGAAGGCCAGGCAGCGGCCCGGGCACCAGACAGGATTTCCCAGGCAGATGGCGGCTCCGGCAGGGCAGTCAGAGGCGCGCTAACCAGCCGACTGCTCCTCAGCAGGGAGACAGGCCCCCCGGCAGGCTGCCTACCCAGTCGCCTCAGCAGACGGGACCAGTTTGAACCCGGATCACGTCACCTTCTTGGGCCAGCCCCGCCCTCTCTTCACAGGTGCAAGGGTCCCCTCCCCCGGGCTTCCAGCGGCACCTTCCCAGCGAGGGCCAAGCCCAAGGCCCAGGACGCAGCAGGACCACTGCTTCCCGGCTAAGTCTCAGCCTGCCCACCGGGCCCTGGGAAATCGGGCACTGTCCGCTTGGGGAATGGGTCTGCCACCGCCTGCAGGGACCACAGGGGAGGCCTGGGTCGCTATGCTCGGGGGAACCACCAAAGGGGGCAGCCCCGTGGCCGAGACGCGGGGGTAAACAAGGACGGCTGAGACCCAGGAGCGCGGCCATGCCCATCACCGATGCCCGCCGACGGCCGCACTACTGGCCCAGGAGGCCTACAGCCAGGGGGCCACGTGGTCCTGAGTTACCGCCCTGGCTCCGGAGTTGGGCCTACTAAGGACATCATGTGGGGACACAAGAGCTTCCTCTGCCAACCCCTGACCAGGACCGCTGGCTGGAGCCCGGATGCCCCGAGCAGGAGGAGGGTGCCCCAGGCCCTCCGCGCCCGCCGGTGGGGGTGCTCGGATTGCCAACAGCTGTGCGGCACCAGCAGGACGTGACTCAGAGCCAGCAGGCGGGGCTCACTGCAGGGAGGGGTCGCTCAGGGCCTGACGGCTGGCCCAGGCCACCCCAAGTCCCAAGCGTGGTTCCAGGGTACGGGCCCCAGCCTGAGGGCGGCTTCCCCAGCTGAGGCCCCAGGGAAACGGGTGGGGCCGAGGGGGGCAGAGCACCACCTGCAGCCCCAGAAGGCGCTCGGGACGCTTTGCCCAAAGCACAGCAGTAATGAGAACTCAGCCAGGCGGCAGCCACACTCCCCGTCGACACCCGGGGATCGTTGTCCCACCAGCTAGGACACCCGCCCCTCACGGAGTGTGCTGGAGCCTCCAGACCACCAAGCCAAGGCCAGAGGGGCCCTGTCACCCCTCACATGGGCACGAGCTGGCGCCTCGGGAGCTGGAGTCCTGTGCTGTGGCCGGTGGCCTCCGGTAGGTGACCAGGGACAAGCAGCTGCCGAAGCCAGTCAGCTCAGAGGAACTCTGCTGGACCGGCTGCCCCATGGGGCCAGGGACCACTTCTGGAGACAGCGGCGTTCAGAGGGGTGGCACCGCCGGGCCGCTCAGGTTGGTGACAGCAGGCCCACCGGCTCGTGGGGCGAGGCTGTCCATCTGGGAGACCCTGGAAATACCACAGCGCACGCACACGGCGCACTCACAGGTGCACCTGCACCGGTCAGGACGGCCCCGCCTCGCCGCGCCAGCGCGCAGACTGCCCCTCGGCCCAGACATTCCAGCACTGATGTGCTCACTGCAGTCCACTGGGACACCCCCACCTGGGGGCCACAGGCTGCGGACAGTGACCTATGCTGGGAGAGACCCCCGGATGTGGTGAGGGGAGAGGTGCCTGAGGTCAGCAGCAGAGGCGGCCCATGGTTCCCACCTCCCCTAACACTCACTTGGAGAGGCGGCTGGGCTGTGGCAGAGAGAAGGAACGGTCTCTCTCAACCGAAACGCCGCTGTGGGCTCCTTCCCGCCAGCACCCTATGCCCACAGCCCTGAACCAGCGCTCACCTGCCTCACAGAGGCGGCTGACCCAACCGGCTCCGCCTCGGGCTGCCTTTCCCCTTCGGCACCCTCAGGCAGGCGCTGGTATCCTCCCCAGAGGAGTGCCGAAGCCTCAGAGGTCATCGGGACACGGGACCATGAAGAAACACCACTGTTGGTCACGCCCGAGCCAGCAGGCCCAGAGCCCAAGCGAGAAGCCCCCTCCAGCGCAGGCGCTCGGCGCCGCAGCCCAAGAGGGTGCGGGTGGCTGAATTCTGAGCAGAAGGTGCCGCCTTGCACTCTGTTCCTGTCTGGAGCTACTGCCCCAGGCTGTCCAGGGTGCCAGGTCCTGCCCCAGGGGCTGCCGCCTCACCCCCACCCCCGGGGGCCAGCAGGAGACATTCCTCCCCCACTGTGCACGGAAGCCCCCAAGGACAAGACTCCCACTCCCAAGGGAGCGGAGTGGCCACGGGGAGAGGAGGCGGCGTGCCCGAGCTTCTCCAGAGGACAGTAACACTGGACGCCGGTCTCCGTCTCTAATCGGCAAGGCCAAGGACGGCCATGCCCGCAGCTCGCTCCGCCACCAAGGCAAACACCACCCACGACTGCAGCTGCGGGCCTCCAGGGCCAACGCGAGCAGCTGAGAGTCAGCGCAGGCCCACACTGGGCAGGGCCACATCCCGGCCAGGCGACAACCTGGGCAAGACAACAGCACTGCCCCCAGACGGGACAGGGACTGGCTGGACCGGCCTGGGACTGCACACAGTGGCTCCAGCTGTGTCCTCACTGTCTTTCTTCCTGTGGGCTGGTTTCTGCCTGGCCAGGGAGCCAAGGCTGCCCAACCTGCACTGGCCGGGCCCCAGACGGCTCCCCGGCGACAGGACGAAAGTAACAGCCGGGGAGGCTGGCGGGAGCGCCGCCCCCTGCCGCCCTGTCCCCAGCACGCGGCCGGCTGTGAGGAGGCCGCTCCTGGGCAGGGCTGCCCTGCGGACACCCCGGCCACACCTCCGGGGGCTCCAGAACCAGGCTCTCCCGCCTGTTGCATGCACGCACGCCCCAAAGCCGGGGAGAGGAGCAGAAGGGCTCGATTCGGACCGAGAGCTTCTGCCGCCACCCTGCCGGCAGACTTCCCTGCAGACTCGCAGACACACAGCCCCGCGGGGAGAGGCCGCACGCCTGGCCGCCGGGTGACAGGCTTTACGAAGGGCAGCGGTTTGTTCCCCAGCAAGGCCACAGCCTGTGCCCCCGGAACTCTTGCCGCGCAAGTTCCCTGCAAAGGCTTCGGAGCACAAGCTGGGAAGGCGGAACAAACACCTCTGCAGCACCGAGCGGCCCGTGACGGAACTAATGACTAATAATTTAATAACCTCCCTCCCTCGACGACGTCTGCAGGGCAACAACACCAGAAACGTACGCCGGGACTGAGCGACGCCCAGCAGCAGCCCGGCTGCTCCTTTCCTGCGCGGGCTCCGGCCGCCGGCGCTCCTGTGCCGCACCCCGGACGCACGAGCCTCTGAGCCCCCTCGTCCGCCCCCTGGGACCCACCCTTCCAGAGACCTGGTCACTGCCCGGCAGCGTTACCGGCTGGTACTGAAGCCGCCTGCACCCTGGGCTCCGGGGGAGCCCACAGGGCCGGCCCCGAAGCCGCCCTCTGGCTGCGCAGAGCCGGGCTCCAAGGCCAGCACAGTCTCTGAGACAACTAGGACCTGGTGCTCGACCGGCGGCTGCAATCCCACTGGGCGGCCATGAAGCAGCCACCGAAACAGTCTCCGGCCCAGATCGCCAGCCGGTTCGGAAACGAAGCCAGGCGTAGAGGGCCGCCCGCGCCCAGCGCCCCGGGGACGCTGCGCCCGGAGCGGCTCTGCTCTCGGCTGCCGACTGATCTGGACGGTGTGCAAACGGGGGAAGGAGACGCGGGAGACACAGAACGAGGGCCCGTTAGCGCACAAGGCACGGCCGGAGGGGGCTCTGCGGTCCTCGGACGTGAAGTGACAACTCGCAGATGAGGATGCGAGTCCGACAACACACGGAGCGGAGGCGGCGCGCCAGCCTCGCCCACGACGCCTTCTCCCTCCGCGGTTACATAAGACGGCGATCATCCGCCCGCCGCCCACCTGCCCGCGCGACCCCACCTGGCCGCACCCGGGGCCCGGAACGGACCCGGGACGGAAAAGCCGGCCGGGGGACGAGCGCCAGGGGCTTGCGCAACGGCGCGCACGGGCCACCTCGGGGCCGGCGGCCGACGGGGCGCGGGGCGGCCTCCCGTGCCCGCCGCCCGGGCGCCCCGCTCCGGCCCGGTGCCGCGGCGGGCGCGCGGGGGACGCGCTGGGGCCCGCGCCCACCTGTGACCGGCGGCGCCCGGGCCCCGAGGGTCCCAGCGCGTGCGGCGCGGAGCTCACCTTGTAGACGTTTTCCGTGAGCCGGTGCATCTCCTCCGAGCGCGACAGCGACATGGTGCTGGGTCCGGCGGCGCCACAGACCGGAGCGGGAGCGGGAGCGGGAGCGGGAGCGCGAGCGGGGGCGCGGGCGCGGGCGGAGGCAGCGACGGCGGGGGCGGGCGCACAGCTCGCGGAGTCCGGACCGGGAGCGCGACGCCGGCGCGGCGGCCGCTCTTATAGCCGCACAGGCCCCGCCTCCCACAGGCCCCGCCTCCTGCGCGCCCGCCCACGCCGCTCTCGGTCACCGCCCCCGGCCCCCGCCCCCGCCCCATCGCGCCGCTGCTAGGCAACCAGCAGGCCCCGCCCCCGCACCGCCCGCGGCATTGGTGGCTTCCGAACACCGGGGCAGGGGCGGGACTTTGAGGCGGGGCCTGGGGCCGACTTCAGGCCGCGGTTGGTCGCCGGCGCCGTCGCTCGCGGAGGAGGGGGCGGAGGCGCGGCGCGGGCTGAGGCCCTGGGAACAGCCCGAGGGGCCGGGCGACAGCCGGGCTGGGGGTGGGGAGGCTGGGGGTGGGGAGGCGGGGGCGGGGTGGCGCAGGAAGGAGCAGAAGTGGGGGCGGCGGCCGCGGGCTGGCGCGGGGCTGGGGAGGACCCTGGTGGCCGGGAGGCCGCCTCGGGTGGGGCGGTGAGAGGCCCGCGCTGCCCAGGTAAGGCCGCCAGGTGGGCAGGCGGAGGCCGGCGGGCCCGGCAGCGGGGCGTGGGACGGAAACGGGGCGGCGGGTTCCTGAAGCGGACTAGCTGGGGCGAGACGCGGGGGCCGTTCTGCAGGGGGGCCCCTGGAGGGGGCGGCGGGCCCCTGCAGTGGCCCGGAGCCCCGGGGGCGTCCTGCGCGGAAGGCCGGGGTCTCGGGCTGGGAGCGCTCAGAGCTGCCTGGCGTTTGGACGCGCCCCCGAGGGTCCCGAGGAAGCTGACCACGCGGGCTCAGGGTTCCGGTTCAGCTCCCTCGGAGAGTATTTACGTAAGTTGGAGTAACAGCATGATTTGCCTCACTTTGTAAGACAGCAGAGCCGCGTGTTTTCCTGGAAGCCGGACTGCGCTCCCCCACCCAGTGCTGGCCAGGCACCCACTCCCGCAAGCGCAGGTGCCGGGGAGGCGCAGCCCCACACCCTCCAGGGGGCCTGGACCGAGGCACGGGACTGAGGTCGCGGTTCCGCAGCGCCAGCCCGCTGGCGGCGCTCAGGAAGCTGGGGCTTCCTCCACAGGCTGATCCTCTGGGGTCTGATTTCCTCTGGTCTTTGTCCTTCCTTCCCCCTTTTCTTCCTGGCTCGTTTTAAAGTCGAGCTTGTGGTGGTGGTTCCTGGGGTTCTTCTGGTGCAAGCGATAAAACTGCTCAGGTGCGCCCTGGTGGCTCAGGTGTTAAGCTGGCACCAGGGGCGCAGTCCGTGTGCAGCCCGGGACCTGGGTTCCTGCAGCAGAGCTGGGGGACAATTCAAGAGAACGAGGAAATCAGTGCAGGCCTTCCGCTCCTCTCTGCCTGCCTGCCTGCCTGCTTTCCTCGCGGGCGGAACAGCACGGTGACTCACAGCGCGGAGGGCAGGAATGTCTCCGTCCTCCCGCCCCACACCTCACCAGGGCCAACCCAGCCGGACCCTTGTCGGTTGACCACGTGGAGCTGGGTGGGTGGGGGAAGCGGCCTCTGCTCCACCAGAGGGAAGTATGGCTGGGACCAGAGAGCTGACCAAGGAGGCTGGCGGGCAAAAAGGGGGTTTTTATGCCTGGGAGGGGAGTTAACCTGGATGCCATCAGCCTGGAGGCAGCAGGGGGAGGAGAACAGCTGCGGAAAAGCTGGCATGGTCCTGAGCCTACTTCCCCTTCTAGAAGGTTCTGCCCTGGAGACCCTATGTTTGCCCCTCAAAAGGCACCTGAATGTAAGCAGCTGGGTCAGAGCCCCCCAGAGCCTGGCCTCCCTCTAGGTGGTTAGTGGCCTGGCCCCAGGCCTTCCTCTTACTCCTGACAGCTGCTGGGAGGACAGGCAGCAGTCAGGAGGATCAGAGCTGGGGCCACCTGCAAGCACACATGCTGGACCCCCGAGCAGGACAAGAGGGTGCCCAAGGCCCAGGGCAGGCACAGAGCAGGACAGGTGAGGTCAGCACCCCAGCTGCCCCAGGGTCCCTAGCACAGTGTGCACACTCCTGCAGCTGGAGGAGGCATGTGAGCTGGGCCAGGGCCACAGTGTCCTGAGGCCTTTCTTGCTTTCCTGGGAGCTACTTCCCCGGGCGAAGTGTGTGGGGTGGGCTGGGTGCCAGGGTAAGGATGGGGCCGGGCAGTGGGCAGGCCGGGGGGCAGCCCGGGAGGCACCTGGCTGGTGCATCTTTCTTGGAGTTGTCCGGAGCCCTTCTCAGACCTCACCTTGTTCCTGCCCCTTGACTCCGTGGTGCCCACGCAAACCGGACATCCTTGCCCAGGTATGGGGTCTGGCCCATCCCTCCCCAGGCCCGGCCGGAGGGAGCCATTGTCACGTGATGCATCTGAGGTCTGCCCACCCTCCACAAGGCAGATCTGCACCGGGCGGTGGGTTTCTAGAGCCCCTGAGAAAGCGGGCCAGCCACAGCCTCTCTCTGTCACTCAGGTCCGTGGCCATCCCAGCACCCAGTCCTGACCAGAGGGCGCCCCGGCAAAGGCGCTGAACCAGGTCTGAGCGAGGGTTCTACAGGACCCCGATCCACGGGCCGGGCCGGGCGGCCCGGGAGCGAAGAGCTGGAAGCAAGCGGGGAGAATAAAAGTGCATCTCTTCATCAGCTTATTTTTAGTCTGGTTATGTAAGTGGCTTCATCTCCACGTCACGGAGGGAGGGGGTCTCAGATTTAATTACAGGATGACACCCTTTGCTTTTCAAGCAAGCTGTTCTCCTGGCGAGGCAGACGCAAGGATTTGTGGGTTTCTGCTCGACAGAAGGGCCCTTTCTTTGGAGGTGACCACCCGGGTGATCTATCTCACCAACGTCTCCCGCTCTCTGGCCGGCCAAGCCCAGTTCGGCCCAGCTGGGGCTAAGGTGGCCATTTACCCCAGACCCCAGGGGAGCTTCCTCTCCCCTCCCCCTGGCTCTTGGCAGCCTCCCCAGCGCTGAGGGGAGCCGCCCAATCAGAACTCTTCCTTTTTTCCCTTCCTGGATTAAAGCACTTGTCATCGGTAACCAGAAAGTTCCAGAGCAGTTGAGACGGAGGCACGGGGCCCTGTCGGATGGGCTTCCGTAGCGGCTGGTCTTCTGTCCTCCCAGCCTCACTTCCTCCCTCCACACCAGTGCCCTGGGTCCCCAGGCAGAAGTGTCCAAATCATATCCCCTACCTGTTCCAGTGCCTGGCGGGACCACACCCCACAAGGCCTCAGCATTATCGGCGAGGAAGCTGGCCATGCCTGGAGCAGGTCAGGGAGGCCTGTCCCCTGCCAGCAGGAAGCCACCTCAGTGCCCGCAGCACACTGGCTTTGTCCGGAGGAAGAGCAGAGCCATGTCCTTTCAAAGTTGCGTCTGGTGTCCACCGGCAGACTGGCCCTGGAGGGCACAGGCCCGGCCGGAGCCGGAGCCGGAGCCAGGAGCTGCCCGTGGGCTCGGGGCTCAGCAGCCCACCCTCAGTGGGCAGGCCGTGACCGGCAGCTCCTGCAGAGACCCTTGGAGGGCGAACGAGGGAGACTGACGTTTCTGAGGTGCCCTGGGTGCTTGCAGAGGCGCCTTAAAGAAGACAGCGCCTCAGAAGGGAGGGCACCCGGGCCTGAAGGGGCCTGCGTCGACTCCCTTCCAGGGCAGGGTGCGGGCTGTCTCCCTCTCGGTGGAGCTCCTGCCTCCAGAAGGCCCAGGCAGGACGGGAGGGCGCGGGCTGAGCTGGTCCTCAGATCCCATTGTGAGCAGCCTCCAGTGAAGAGCAGCAGGCAGGTCACCCAGGGGCGTCCTCGTCCCTCCCACGGGTGGGGACAAGCAGAGTAGAGAGCCCCTCAGGGCTGAGAGGAGCCGTGAGCAGACGGCTCCATGTCACGTGGGCTCTGGTGCCAAAAACCAGGGACAGGGCGTGCCCTGGTGGGGGCGGTTGGCTCCACCGCCTCCTGCGGGGTCCACATACGTCCCAAGGACCTGGGTTCGAGTCCCAGAGCTGGAGAGGCAGCCGAAATGAACAACTAAAATAAAAAGAAATCAGGTGCTGCTCCCCTCTTCCTGTCCGTCTGCCTACTCACCTTCACTCTTGTCTGTACCTTTCTTGTGACAAAAAGGAGAAAGGAAAGAAAGCAAGGAAGGTAAGTGGGACCTTGGTTCCTGCTGCTGTATCCACACCAGCTCCCAAACTAACAAAGGCCCCCGCCCACAGGCGCTCTTTGCGGTGTCGTGTGAATCAACACCGTCCTGAGTCACAGGCCTGTCGCCGGAGGCCCGGCCACCTTGTGCAGCACCCGGAATCCGTCCCTGTGGGCCGGCGGGCGGAGCACTGCCCCATCCGCCTGTCCTGCCGACACTGTCCACCACAGAGCCGAGGCGGGTGTCCTGCCACCCAGGGGTGATTCATACCAGCCTCTTCTCTTTGTCAGACATGCCCTGTGCCCTAACACTGGCCTAACCGTTTCCAAAAGCTCTAAGCAAAGCAGGAGCACAGATAGGACCGTCCAGCATGCCTGGGCCTCCAGGGACACGGTGGTCCCGTCTCCGTCCTCAGAGGGAGCGCAGAGGGGTCTCCTGTCTGGTCTTTGCCAGGGGTGCTCCCGTCTAAGGCAAGGGAGTCAGGGCCTTCTGAGGCCCAGAGGTCCAGTGCCCGACTGGCTGGTGTGGCTACAGGCCTGGAGGGGCAGAGGGGCTTTCTCCCGAGGGTGGCGCCGTGAGGTGCCCCTGTGGCCGGCTGGGTGGGGAGAGGTTCCCCGGCAACCAGTCCTTTACATAATGCCGGGGGGTGGGCGGGCATGGCATGACTGCGGGGGTGAGCGCAGGGGCGCGAACGCGGCTGAGTTCCACTCCGTGTCTCTCCCCCTCTTAGTACATTTCAGCGTCATCCTGCGTCTGCCAGCTCGGTCACCCACTTGCTCATTAGAATACATTAACTGACAATGCAAATCTAAATAAGCCCGCAGGTGACGGCCCTCCTGCCAGCGGCCTCTGAGGTGAAGGTTGGGTTGCAGGGAGGATGAAGGGTGGGGAGGATGAAGGGTGAGCTGTCTGTGGGCCACAGGCCTGGAGCTGCAGGGAGGGGAGTGGGCAGGACCGCTCTGCCGTAGCTCAGAAGCCAAGGCCAAGTTCAGGCAGGGGAGAGGGCACCGGGGGACCCACCCCACGCCCCTCACTGGCACACTGCCTCCTTGCACCCAATGCGGCATGTGGCAGGCTGTCCGTGAGGGGACTGGAGCTGGGGGCAGGTCCCACACCGTGCCTGCCTCTGTCAGTCAAAGTCAGACCCTTCGTAGGTGAAATGCCAAGAGGTCATTGGCCCAGAGCTGTGCTGCCGTGTGCCAGTCCTGCCCGCTCCAGGTATGCGACCCCAGGACCAGGCCCAGCCCTGAAGGTGAGCAAAGAGCTGTCTTCACGCTCTGCAGAGTGGCTTTTGAGTTACCCTGAAACATCCTTGCTTTCTTGTCGCTTTGCTTTGAAATAGCTCGCATTGCTTTGGAAGTGATTGGAAAAGACATTCTGGGGTTCAGAGAAGGAAGTCTGTTGTTGGAACCTGAGCTCAGAGGGCTGGAAAGCAAGCCCTGGATGAGCTGGTGGTTCCTTCCAAACCTCCTGCACCTGTACTCACCCCTGCATCTGGACCTGTATCCGCACCTGCACCCCTGCACCTGCACCTGGACCTGGATCTGCACCTGCACCCCTGCACCTGCACCTGCACCCCTGCACCTGGGCCTGGACTGGACCTGCACCTGCACCCACACCTGCGGCGCCCGCCTGCCTGCAGCGAGCAGCCCGCCACGCCGCCTCACATGCACACAGATGGCCTCCCTGCCCAGGATGGCTGCTGCTAATTTCAGCCTCCGGAGGCTCCGCGCTCTTTTTCATTCCATGTTTATTTAAAGCCAGATTTTCAAGTGTTTTCTTCAGCCCTGAAATCTGATACTCCCTTCTTTCCATAGATCCTAAAACTCCACGTAACAGCCAAGGTTCCCAAAGGGGGTCTGTGAGGCCACCTCGGACTGGCTCATGGGTCCCACCCACATGGGATGGAGACCTCGCGTGCTGCACTGCAAGTGGGCGTTGGATGTGGCTGACAGCTTCCCTGCAGCGCAGCCCAGTGCCCGGCACTGCCATCAGGACACAGGTGTCCTTGCACTCAGTTCCCAGATGCGCAAGAAGACATGGGAGAGGGTCTCAGGAGACGGGGACCCTGAGCGCTGGGAGGAGCCGGGACGGGGAGAAGCCAGCACTGGGCCTCCCCAGGCAGGACTGCCCTCGAACCCCAGTCACACCTGCGGGGACACACCTCAATGACTAGATGAGGTGGTGGCCGGGCAGTGGCCCCAGATTCCCTCCTCGTGTGCTCCCTGGGGCAGTGCTCCCTGTGAGGCCTCTCTCCTCCCGAGAGGGCAGAGCTGCCTGAGGGCATGTGGGGGTGCCCCCTGGGGTGGGGTGTACCCACCTGACCCCAAATTCCTGGAGCTGATGGTGGGGGCGGCTGAGAAGTGAGCGGCCAGGCTGGTGGGCAGTGCCCAGGTCCAACCCACAGAGAAAGCCATAGCAGCACCCTTGCAGGGCTGGGGCGGCGGGCGGGCAGGGCAGGGGCCACGAGAGGCTCCAAGCCGTCCATCAGGACTGGAGTCCGTGGCGGAGTTGGGGCCTGGAGAGGGCAGCAGAGCGGGGAGTCCCCGAGAGGCCCGAGCGCCCGGTCCGCTCCCGCGTCTCTGCTCGGTGAAGACCTTGAGAACGTGACTCGGTGTTGCTGGAGAAGGCCCTCCGGCCCCGCGGCTCGCTTTCTTCGCAGAGGTTGCAGCCTCTGCTCGCCGGCCGGCCGAGTGAAAATGGGGGGCCAGCAGCTCCGTGGGTCAGCTGGACACTGCTCCCACTGAGGCCGGGCAGCTTGGGCCTCGTCCGAGCTAATCCACGCCCGGTTCTGAGGTTCCCTCTGCCGCCCCTCATGCGGCCTCCCGAGGGGCCGGAGCTGCGGGTCGGCTGTGGCTCGTGCTCTGCTGGGACGACCCCGGAGACCTGGATTCTGCACTGGTAACACAGAACTGCTGGCCTTTGGAAAGCGTGGCGGCCTCCGTGGGGCCAGCCGGGGTGCTGGTGCTGGTCAGCGGGAGAACCGCCCCGTGGTTTGGGCTGCAAGGGTGCCCTGGAGTTTGGAGCTGCGTTTGGGACGCCCTCTTCTGAGGCGGGAGGGAGAGTGAGGCCGGCGTGGGGTTCGGTTCGCTGCTCTGCCTGCCAGGGGAGCAGCGGTGGAGGCCCCGCAGGCAGATCTCCACGTGGGAGCCTTCGGTGCCACCTGCCAGGCCCCGGGGCGCTGAGGGCAGGGAGCAGGAGCCAGCCCCGGGCGGAGGCACAGGCCTTCTCGGGCCAGTACTGCCTGCGCAGGCCGCACAGGGAAGGACGGGGACGCCAGGGGCGTGGCGCTCGGTTGGCCGCAGCTGCCGGACGCCGAGCGCGGGGAGGGGCATCTGCCGCTTTGCTGCGCCAGGACGAGTGTCCGATGCCATGCGCCTTGTCCCTGAAGGAACGGTGCCGGCGGGACTGGAGGCCAGCAGGCAGGCGGGAGAAGCGTTCTACCCTTTTATTTAGCTGTTCACACTGGTTCCTCAGAACGGGAACGTGAACCCAGGGATACGTGGCCGGTGCTTTGGAGGGACTGACGCAACCGCTGCCCCACCAGGACGCGCCGCCATGTGTTTTTCCAAAGGGCCTCTGACACTCGTTTTAACGATGAGGGGAAAACCATCTCACAGTGTGGTTCCCCCACTGCAGCTTGTGCGGACTCACCTCTGTCCTCACCGGCTGACAGAGCCCCGTCCCTCTCCCTGCATCCCCCCTTGTGGCTCGGCCATCGGACACTCCACGTCCCCTGCAGGTGCGGCCTGTGTCTGCAGTTGGTCTCTCAGCTCCGTGTGTTTAGGGTCCATGCCCACCTGAGTGACCCTGTGTGTAGATGGTTTGTCCATCCACTGTGACAAGTGTGAGTGTCCGCCCTCGGGTGTGAGTGCAGATGCCGTTTGGTCCCTCAGCTCCCTGGGGGCCCCCTCATGGTGAGGACCCAGCAAACCATGCCAGCCCAGCCTCCCCGCTTCTCCAGCACCGTTTCCTTTTTTTTCCTGAACTCTGGCTCTGCTGGCGGCATGGAGGCCGGGCCTGCGTCCCTGAGGGTGGAGCGCCGCTCGGACACGGGCTCTTTGAAAGAACTGGCTCTGGGATCCTAGCCCCTTCACCAGGGACCCCCGGAGCACCGGCCCACCAGCCTCTTCGGAGGTTTTCACCGAAACTCGGCCCCCCCAGCTGAACCAGGGCCCGGCCTAGTCTGCCCTATGCAGGCCAGGCTGAGTCCAGAGCAGCGCGATAGCGCAGCTCTCTGAGGTGGGCAGCCCGTTCTGAGCCTGACGAGACCTGTGCGTCAGTGCTGGGCATCGGGGCCTCCAGGCCCCTGTGAGGAGGTCGGGCAGCTGAGCGGGCTGGGCGCTGAGCAGAGCTGTCCTGCTGGGGACCGAAGCCGGAGCCTGCCCATGTGGGCCCCCCGCCGTGCACTCTGCTTTCTCAGAAATAGCCTCGGGGACAGCAGGGCAGGGTCGGGGGCAGGCAGCAGGCCCACCCAGGACCTGCATCCAGGACCTGCATCCGGCCAGGGCTGGACCTCACCGGGCTGGCCACCACCCTGCCGGGAAGCCCGCCCCACGCACTGCACCCCTGGTCTGGAGCCTCCCGGGACTGTCTGCATCCACAGGCCTCAGGGCCAAAGCGAGCTTGAGGAACTGGCCCAGAAACGTGGCTCCAGACGGCAGCACCGAGGAGCCCCAGCCGTGGGAGCCTGTGTGTCCGCACGTTTTCCCGGAGCCTCCTCCCCACCCGGCCTGTGGTTGGGAGCCAGGCCGTAGGGCGGGCCTGCCCATGGGGAGCACGGGACCTGGAGAACACAGGCTCTGAGGACCCCCTCCCCACCCGTACCTGTCCCACCGCTGCAGGGGCGGTGCCCACCCCTCACTGCCCCTGCAAGGCGGCCTGCCCATCCCCAGGTGTCGCAGCACGGGATCCCTGGCTAAGTCCTAGTTACCGGGCCTTCAGCAGGACGGACGGAACCTCGTGACGCCTCTCCACCCCCACCCAGCAGCAGTCAAAGCACTTCCCTAGGTCGCCGGGGTCGGGACACAGCTTTCAGGGGACAGATCTGTCCAGCATGACCCGCCAGGCCCAGACTGGTCAGAGGTGAGCTGTGACTCAGACATGCAGCCGCCCGTGCGCAGCAGTTCGTGTCTGTGACTCTGGGCTTCTGTCCGTGTTCCCAACGTGCTTTCTCCGCTGGGCTTGAGAAGCCCGCTTTCCGACCTGCCTGCTGCCTTCCTGCCCTAACCCGCCTGGCCCCATGGACTCAGAGACGGGCTGGGAGGGGCGCCACAGCTCCAGCTGGCAAGCCCGTGGTCACATGGCGTCTCCAGGGAGACGGCCCCACCCATCTCTAAGATCGGTTTGGCTGAGGCCGCTCTGAGCCCTGAGCAGGCTGACGCCTCGCCCTGGGGACTCTCTCCAGGCCCCGTGCCCACACCGGCCGCCTCCGCGGCTTCCACCGTCGCCCCGACCTCTCTTCCTCTTCGTCTCTCGCACGGCCACTGGCCCGCACAGCCCGTCCTGCTGGCAAGTGGGTCTGCTCCCAGGCTCGCGTGGTCACCTCACTCCCATCGCCCTCGGGGTGAAGACCAGCGCTGCTGACCCGCGAGCGTCTGGCCTCGTCCGTGTCTCCGGCTGGTCCACGGATCGAGGTCTGTTTCCCCACCGCCACTACGCGCCTGTCTCTCCCCCTGGTCTGCTGACCGACGGGGGCACCCGGCCTTCTCCCCGACTTTGACGAAGTGCAAGAGTTCCTCGTTTGCCAAGAGTTGTCGTTTCTCTCCTACGAACCGACGCTGAATTCTGTCCCGTGCTCTTCCTGTCTCCGTGGAGAAAGGTGCGCTTCTTCTTTACTCCATGTGGCAGGTGCATTGCGTTGATGTTTGAAGGTTGAACTGCCTTCGCCCTCTGGGTAAGCCCCCCGATCTAGCCGGGAGCCGACGAACGGGCTGTCCCAGGACCAAGGCCCTGCTGGCTGCAGCACTGCGTCGTCTCGCCTGCTAACTAGCCGCAGGGGCCTTGGCGCCCTGCTGGCTCCGAAGACCAGACGAGACGGCCTCGCTCCTCCACCCTCCAGACGGCCGTGCGGAGTCGGCACAAGTTCCCCCGAGTGTGATTTCCTCAGCAGACGGCTATTTGGTTTATGTGTTCTCAGTGCGTTCGACCATCGGCGTCTGCCAAGGAATCTGCCATTTACGTGCATCGCCGCCTGCATGGACGCAGTGGTTTCTGGCAGGCGCGCCCTGAACACCCTGCTCGTCGTGTCTAGGTCCCCAGGGATGTCCCTCCTTCATCCTCAGGCTGTCCTCTGTGTCATCTCGGTCCCGTCATCTAGCTCGAGCTTTCTCAGATTGAACCAGTTTTGACTTTCATTGCTCTTTCCTGCTTTTCTGTATTCTTTTTCACCGAATTCTATTTGTTCTGATTGCCTTCGGTTCAACTTGCTCTTCTCTTATTAATGTCAGTGATTTGAAGACTTTCCTTTTGTATTTAAGCATTTAATTTATACATTTCCCTCAAGGAACACTCTAGGGGAGAAGCAGTCGGGCCCGCCGCCTCCAGCCAGCGCAGTCCACACACATCCCAAGGACCCGGGTTCACGTCCCGGGGCTGGGACTGACCGAGACACACAACAAATGAACAACAAACGAAATCAGCGCCTCTTCCTCCCCTTCCCGCCTGCCCACACTCCTGCTGCGCCTTTCCCTCTAAACAGCTCTCTTCCCTCTAAGCTTGGCTCGGTGATAATCCACAAATGTTGAAGTGTTGTCTTGGGTTTCACTCAATTCGAGATATTTTCTCATTTCCCTCGATTCCCTCTTTCAGCCATGACTTATTTTATGTTGATGGACGGTCCAGGTGTCTTTGTTACTGATTTGCAGTTTCATCAGAGGCCACGAACGTGCCCTCTACTGTTTCAGTTATTTTAAATTTGTTGTTTCATTTACGGCCCAGAACGTGGTGTGAGCTGGCAGATCCCAAGCGCACTGGTGGAGTGCGGGTCTGCGGCGGGCGGAATTGCCCGCGAGTGCCGTCAGGATAAACTGGCCGCAAGGCTGGCCGGGCCTCCGCAGCCGTGGTGCCCTTGCCCGCGCTTCCAGGTCACGAGCGCTTCCAGCTCTTCCTCTTTCTTTTTCTCAGGAAAGTTGCAGCGGGAATGAGGGCGAGCAGGCGGCCGGCGGGAGAGGAGGAGGAGGAAGCACTTTGCTTTATGCTGCTGTCCCCACGGCCCCGGGGTGTGGACCTGCACCTCGGGGTGTGTGCGGGCTGTGCCGGCCCACGGTGGCGGGCCCACCAGCACCCCCGCAGGTGCCCCGGCTCTGCCGGCTTCTGCTGCCTGTTTATCCATTTTTTTTTTCAGGAAAAAGGAAGCAGGCGGGAGTGAAGGCAGGTGCGCGGGCGGGAAGAGACGAGAGAGGCGACATCACCGCTCACGCTCGCTGTCCCCTGGCCCCAGGTAGGGAAGCCAGGTCCTGAGGACTCACGTGGACGGCGCCCCTGCCGCATACTTGGCGCCTGAGCCCGGGGGCCTCGCCACCCGTGTTCCGAGGTCCTGCTGCCGGTGCATGAACACGGTGGGTCCCAGTCCTCTCTGTTCCTGGTGACGGTCTCTGCTTTGACTGCGCCATGATCGTTAACGCGCCCTGGCTGGTGTCAGCACACACACCCCGGCGTCCTCGTGAGGGGCTTCCAGGGCCCACCTCCCCATCCTTCTACGTCTAACCTGCCTGTCATCATCCCATCGTCTTCAAAGTGATTTCTCGAAGACTGTCTAGAGGACGTGCCTTTAAAAAAATTCAGTTTGGATCTGTTTCCAACTGGCGTTTTAGACAATTTCTATTGATGTCATTGTCAAGGAGCTGCCATCTTAATGTTTTCTGTTTGTCCCCGTTTTCACTCCTGTCTCTCTTTCCCGCTTTCTTTGGGCCCGTGTGGAAGTATTTTTAGTGTGATGCTCTAATCTACCGGCTGGCTTTTTGCCTGTGTCTCACTGCATGTTTCTAGTGGTCAAAGGAGGGCCCGGCACACGTGTGCCGGGCTCCTGTCGCTCCCGCGAAAACGCAGCGCACGCCCCCATAAGAGCCCCTGCCGTGTCGGGGTTCGGCCATACCGCCCTCTCTGGCCGGCCCTCCTGACAGCACTGTCCATGTTGGCTGCCATGCAGACTTCTTAAAAAAGTTTTATCATTTTGTTGCAGTATCTCTGCTTTACACATTAAAATAAACTCGGGTACAGGTTCCCCAGATGTCATTTCCCCATTCCTCGCTGTGACCACGCCCCGCCCGCCACCACATCGCCACGTGCTCCTCGCCAGTGTCCTGTGGGCTCAGCCGCCACTTGTCCCTCTTCCCTTTCCTGCTTGGTGACCTCAGCTCTATGGCAAGTATCCAAGGGTTGGTTTTGTTTTGTCTGTTCCTTTGTTTCGTCTGTTCACATTCCACCTGTGAGTGAGTCATCTGGTCTCTGTCTTTCTTCTTCTGACTCGTTTCACTGAGGTCCCTTCTCGTTCCCTCCATGTGGACTCAGACGTCAGGGTGTCATCTCCTCTAAGGGCTGCGCAGTGTCCATCGCGTGTAAACCACATCTTGTCTGTCCGTCACCTGCTGTGGGGCACGTGGGTCGTTTCCAGCTCCGAGCTGCTGTGAATAGGGCCGCAGTCAACGTGGGGAGCAAACGTCTCTGTGTTTTTGTATCTTTTGGGTGAACACCTGGGGGAGGGTGGCGGGATCACACGGGATTTCACCTTCAACTTTCTGAGGCCTCTCCACTCCGCTCCCCATCGGGGCCAGCAGTGGACAGGTGTCCCCTTGCCCCACCCCCTCGCCAGCATTCGCTGTTCCCACATGTGCTTTCTGACTCGTAAACGTGGGCGTCACATTCACCCGGTGCCGCCTGTGTCCTTCGGCCCGAAGACGCACGCAGTCAGTCTCTTCGTTGCGAGCGGACCTGCACGGGGGCTGTTTTCCTTCATCCAAGACCGAATTGCTCCCTGCGCCCCCGAAGGCGGGCTCCTCGCTGCATCTGCGGAGCAGTGGCACCTGTGGCGGCTCGTCCGCGTCCTCCGGGCGCTGCGGGTGTCTTTGCCTTTGACTGGTAGCAGTCAAGCCCGTCTCCACGCGGTTTGCTGTGATGAGCCCTTTTGCCGACACCAGCTTCCCGAAGCTGTAAGGTGGTGTCTTCTGGCGACATGGGGACGGTTCCACCCATCATTCTTCGCATGTTTCCTTCTGCTCTAATCTCTCTGGAATTGTCTTCGGGAAAGCGCAGCAGGAATGAAGGCGGGCGGGCGGGCGGGAAGCGCGAGGAGGAGGAAGCACTTTATTTTTCTCGAGTTGTTTAGCTTGGCAGTTCCCCTGGTGCGGGGATGAGAACCCGGGAGCCTGAGAGCTGTCGCCCCTCCAGCGGGGCGCCTGCGCCTGCTTCCTGTCAAGCGCGGGAGGCCTTCAAGTGCCCCGCGGGCCCAGGAACGGCTCCCACTTTCCTGGCTCTCGCGGTCGAGGAACTTGGGCCTGTGAGCACAGCGACTTGACTGTGTGGCTCGGGCCAGGGGTGGGCCTGGGCCAGACCCCTGCGGAAACGGCTCCCCAGTGAGCAGCGCACGCCCGGCCCTTCAGACCAGCCCCTTGTCAGCCCCCAGCAGCTGCCACTGAGCTGGGCCTGGAGCCGGGCCTCCCCAGCGCCGCCCGGGTCCACGCGCACTTCCGGATCCCGGGCCACCCGCGTCTCTGTGCCGGGCCGACGGCTTCTGCCAGAGCTCTGCCGCCTGTGCTGCCGGGGGGCGAGAAGAGAAAGCAGACACTGCCTGTGGTCACCGCTGTCACCGCCCACCTGTCTGCTCACTTTGCAGAGCCGCCGGTAGCTGGTTTTGCTTTTTGCTCAGTTTTCAGTGGTAACACGCCAGAGACGGGCCGGCAGGGTGGTGCTCGGGACGGAGCTGAGCCCCGTGGGTGTCCGACAAGGGCGTCTGGAGACGGTGCCGCTAGCCCTGGACACAGGGCTGCTCTGACGAGAACAAGGACCCCGTGCGGGAGGAGCCACAGGCCGGTCCCCGCTGGTCAGGAGTGGGCAGGCCTGGGACAGAGGGCAGGGACTGTCTCTGGACGGGGCCCTGGAAATCGGGAAGTGTCCGTTCCCCTGTACAGACTGTGTCCTGTGGCCTCGCCCAGCTGGGAAGGCCGCTCACTCGTGTGCAGGGACGTGGTGGTGGGCATGTTCATACACCATTCACGGAAGAAAGCTTCCCCTTCCTGGTGCGCCCTGGTGGCTCAGGTGCTCAGCTGGTGGCCGGGGTACCGGCCACGTGAAGACGAGCACCTGAGTTTGCGACCTGGGGCTGGAGAGGAGCAACTGTAAATGCACAAAGTACCGGCGCGCCCGGGACTGGCGGAGCAGCGGCTGGTCGATGGCCTCTGAAGGACGCAGGTCACACCCCCCCCCCAGGTTCAGTCTCAGGTGAGGGGGGAAGCAACCAGTGTGAACCACATATAAAATGAAATAGATATGCTTCCTCATCCTCTCTCTTCCTGCCTGTCTGCCCGCCTGCATTCCTATCACACTGCTACTTTAAAAAAACAAAAGTTCTTCTTCCTTCCTTAAAAATGTTTCTTCCCTTCTCCCTTCTCAGAAAAGCATCCTAAGACAGAAGCAGCGGATGCAAGAACACGGGGACTGACACACGACTCAGGTGGCCCTGTATTTAAGGACAGACACGCACACGGTCCACGGCGGGCGTCCGGGCACACGCCGCCTGCCCTGCCGTGCGCGTCTGGGGGTCATGGAGGTGTTTGGAGCTCGGGGCGTGTGGGCCTTGCTGACCGCTGACTCAGCAAGAGGGACCTTCGCTACTGACCCAGGACAGCGCTGAAGATCGGCTGGCAGGGCTGCCGCCCCCTTAGGAGCGAGAAGGGGGCCCTGAGGACACTGCAGGGTTGAGGGCGGCCCCAGCGCACCTGCAGAGGTCACAGGCGGACCCCGGTCACTTTCAAACGCTCTGCTGCCAACAAGGGTTTGGGAGCCCAGCCAGCGGCCTCGCTCGGCCTTTGTACGTTGTTGGCCGGCAGCCTGGCTGCACGGCTGCGACTGCGCCCATCACTTTGGGTGCTGGTTCTGCTGTCGTTCCCTCTGGGCCCCTCCCGCTCACTGGGCTCGACCCTGAGAGCCGTCGCCCAGGCTGCTGCCAGGCCAGTGTCAGTCTGTTTGGGACCCACTGCTCCCGACAGCATGTCACCGCCAGTCGGATCTGATGGTGCCACACAAAGTCGGGATGACCGGACGTGGGCAGCCGGGCACCACCAGGCCTGTCCCTGCCCCGGAAAGGAGAGGGGATGAGAAGGAAGAAAGGGAGGGAAGAAAATGGGCTGCGTTTGCACAAAACATCTCGTATGGACTTTGTTCTTCGTGTCTCTAGGTGGGAAGGGACATCTGAACACCCGTGTCGACTGTGTCGACTGGGCAGGGGCAGCGGGCCCGGTGAGGCCATCAGGCACTGGGCGCAGGGCAGACACCGGCTCGTGGTTTCCAGAAGGACACGAAATTAACGTCAAGCAAAATCCGGTTACAGCAGCGTCCACGAGGACACGCCTAGCAGCAAATGTAGCCCAACAGCAGAAGGAGGAGTTACTGTCAAAACTGCTGAAATTAAAGAGCTGTATGAATGGACCCCTGTGTTCACAGACCTTAAACTTTTTATTAATAATAGGCTATAAATATTCTGATACAGCAGCATCATTAATATACTTGATATTACTGACAGGGCAACATTCCCCAGACTGATCTAGAGAGTCAGTTCAACCCACCAAAAGCTCGTCTGGCTCCCTGGTGGAACTCACAAGCCCACCCTCACACTGCTATGGAAAGTCACCCATCCAGACGCCTAAACTCACCTGGAAAAGGAGCCGAGGATCCGGCGTCCTGGTCGAATACTTGCTGCCTAGCGCCCCCTGGTGGCCCGGCGCCTGGCACGCGCGGCGCCGTCCTCGCATCCCCGGGACCGGGTTCCAGACGTGGATGAAACAAACGCTTCTTTCTCCCCTCTGCCCACCTGTCCGCCTGCCTTCAGCCCTGCTTGCTCCTTGCCTTTACGAAAACGAAGCCTTACTTACTGCAAACTCTAACAAGGACACACGAATAGAAACAGTAACTGGAGTCTGGAGGAAAGGCACTGACAGCCAGCTGACGTTTTTCCCACGGGCACAGGGCAAGCTGGGTCCCTAACCCCACACCTGTTCACACACCAGCTTGAAAGGTTAGAGGCCTAAGTGTAGAAGCGAAAACTCTGAACACTTAGAGGAAAACAGAAGTCAGTCTTTTTGATCAGATTAGGTGGAGGTTTCTTACGAATCAAAAAGCCAAGAGGCAACTCACAGAAGGGAGGGAACTTTTCAAATCTTCTGTCCGATGAGAATCTAGTGTCCAGAACACAGAATGACTGCCTACAACTCAATAATAAAAAGACAAAGAACCCAACGAAACACTGGGCACGGGGTCCAGACAGTCATCGCTCCAAAGACAACATGCATATGGCCACACGGTCCTGAGATGACGCCCATGGTCGCGAGTCACCGGGGCGCCATGTCAGGCCACAGCCAGGCGCCGTCTCATGCCCAGGACGTGGCGAGAGATACGGCCGGGCCTGGAGGGCCTTGCAGGGCGGAAACAGGGACCCCCCGACCCTGCCCCTGGCAAGACAACGTCCTGGGCACAGACGCATGACGGCTGGGCGGCGGGAGCCAGCCGCGTCCAGACACAACGGCGCTGTACCACAGGCTCCAGAACCAGGACACGGGGCAGCAGAGGTCGTGTCCGTGCACGTGACCGTCAGACGGCAGGAGAGGCGATGAGGACAGGCTGCTGAATCCCAGGGGCTGACAGTCACGGGGCGAAGAGCACACTTGGGGTGGAGGAGGCGCGGGTGAAAACTGAAACTCAGTGAAGCGCGGTGGGGAAAGGGACCCTCGCTCCTCGGGCCCGTGCGGCTCCAGGGTTTACGCGGATGCCTGTTCTTGCAGGTCATCTCCCGACTCTGGCCTGCACCTCTGCCCTTCCTGAGCCCGCCGCTCGGCCTGCGCTGCCCTCGGGGACCGGCCTGCACCCCTGGGCTCGGAGCTAGTGTCCGCCCTGGTCAGGGCTGGCCGCCAGGAACAAGACGGGGCGGCGACCACCCCGGAGGGCAGGGTCGGACCAGACCACGGAGAGCTGGAGGGTCCAGCTTCCTCACCGAGACCGCCCGGGGCCTCGTGCCCAAGTGCCTGCGGGACCTCCCGAGGCCAGGCTCTGACTTCACCATGATGATCCCAATCCTGAGTAGTGTCCCAAACTGTCCCTGTGGGCAGGGAAAGGCCGGGCCCCGGGGAGACACACGGGGCGAGGAGGCAACACCTCCCTGCGGGGCAGGACTGGGCTGCGGGTGTGGCCCCCTCCGGGCTGGGTGTACAGCATGCATGTGGCCAGGGTGTCCTGTCTTGTCAACACTCCTCATTCTATCCAGAAGAGCCCATGCCAGCTGTCGCCCGCAGTCCCAGCCATCACCCTGGTCCCATCCAGGCTACCCCCTCACTTGCCCGAGCTGCCTGTCCCCAACAAATGTGTGTGCAGCCGACTGTGCCCAGGACTGTGTCGGCCCCCGGGAGGCCCCTCTGGTCAGCTGGCCCATGGCTCCCCAGGCTTGGGCTTCTCCACAGTAAGGACAGGACTCCCACTCAACTTGACTGCTCCGGTGAGGGTGCCCTGCCGCGCCAGAGGACACCCATGCAGAGGCTGCAGCACCCACAGCAGAAGCCCCGAGGGCAAGGGGGCAGAGAGGCTGCCACTGCAGGACCCCCTGAATGGGTGCTGCAGAGCAGGGGACACAAGCCTGGGGGACCCAAACACCAGCAGGTAGGGGATAGGGCAGGGAGCCCCAGGCCTAGGCAGGCACTGCGCATCACAAAGCCGCGGCCCCCCAGAGGCCACGCCTGTCCGCGTCAGACACGACATGGCCGTGGTGGGGTGCCTCCCTCCTCGCCGTGCCCCGCTGGCTCCCCAGGACTCCACGCCAGCTCCCCAGAAGCACGGCACTGCCTACCCACCATCAGCTGAGCGCTGAGGCCTGCACGCCGGCCTCAGGAGCCCACAGCACGGCCCCCCTAAGGGAGCTGGACCACAGCGCTGCCCACACCCTGCTGGGCCCAGGCCAGCTTGGCCTGCACTCTGCTCACTGTGGGCCACGAACCTCAGCTGGGAAGCCCCAGCCCGGTGTTGGCGGAGGGGCCGTGTGCGGGGGGCCCCAGGGCGGGAGCAACTGTCACCCCCGCTGGCGCGCCCACGAAGCGCAGTCCACGGGCGGCAGGGTGTGGGCATCGCCTTTAATGGGTCCGAGTCGGTCGGGTTAGGAGTCTCGTGCTCTTGATGGGCCTTGAGGGGTGAGGTCGAGCCCGGTCTGCTTGCTTCCCGCACACACGGGCGGCCGGCCAGACGCCACCCACCACCAGGGCGCCCGCCCGCCCTCCGGGCTCGTGTCCGGCAGGCTCCCGAGGCCCAGGGAGTCCATGGGCAGAGGGTCCGTCAGCACGTCAGGGACTCCGGGGCCCTGGCACCCCGACAACGTCCCTTCCCAGCAGGCCCAGCCACTGAGCGCGGTAGGGGCGGTGACGCAGGGCTCCTGGACCGACACCGACCAGAACTGGGCTCCGCCCGGATCCGCGTGGAGACGGGCACATCTGGAAGCCGGCCAAGGCGGGGACCTGCGACCGGGGCCCCGCCAGCTCCGGGCAGGAGGCGGGGCGGCGAGAGCAGGGCCGCCACGGCCTTGCACACAGCAAGCTGCAGGCCGCGTGGACGGCAGCGTGGCAGCAGCGGGAGGTGGCCGTGCCCCGTGGAAACCAGTCTCAGAAGTCACACCTGCCCAAGAGGTTTCAATGCTGCCAGTGAATCCAGCAGTGAGCAGGGCAGAGGCCGGGCTGCTGCCCTGGCAGCGCTGCCCGCCGGGCGCCTGGAGGCCGCCAGTGCTGTCCACCACCCAGGTCCGTGGGCCCCAGTCCGCGGGGAGTCCCCGCAAGGTCGCCTGAGGGGGCCCGTTACGAGGCTGCCACCAGCTCTGCCTGTCGGGGTCTGGCCTTGACAGGGACTTTCTCTGTGGAGGAAACAAGAAGGCTTGTCACAAACGGATGACGCCACTGGTGGAAAGTTCCGGAGAAGGACGAGGCCGCGGAGCACCAAGGAGCCGGGTCCAGGGCCCCGCGCTCCAGAGAACACGTGAGGGCCAGGAAGGCAAGTGACACGCCGGGGCCGGGACAGGGCACCGGAGCACGCGGGGTGCACCGCCGTCCCCAGGCTGGAGCTGCCGCGAAGGCGCGGAAGGAAACGTCGGGTGTGAGGTAAGGGGGGCCGGGGGTCCAAGGGCGTGCTAGGCGCTGTCAAAGGGACTGCAGTCCCTGGGCTGTCAGGGAAGGTGCCATCCCAGGTTGAGGCGGGAGGGCCACACCCCGAGCCAGACCTGGACCTGACACGTCACCGGACCCCCGAGGCCCAGGCGGCCCCGGGCGAGGGCCCTGCGCTCCGCCTGAGCTCGCAGCCAGAGAGGAAGGCGGGAGGCAGGGCCTGAAGCTGGGCGGCCCGCGCTGCTCGAGGTGGCTGCTCCGGGCACCCCAACGTAGTCGAGGACGAAGAGGAGGGTACCTGGGTTCTTCTCAGGCAGGGGCTCCGACGGGACCTCCGGCAGCTCCACCTGCTCCTGTGGGCAGAGGGGCCGTGAGCAGCAGGCGACGCGCACAGGCGCCAGCTTGCACACGCCCTGTGCGGCCTGGCCCGGGGCCGGGCGGGGCCTCCAGCACCGGCTGCACCAGCCCTGGGCCTGGATGTGATGGTTCAGCCCGTCAGAGGCCCCCAGGCCTCACGTGGGATAGTGAGTGATGGCCGCAAGAGCTGAGAAAACCACCCGCTGCACCACGGCGTCCCGGCCACTGGAGGAGGGGCGACGGCCTTGGTCGGCACCCCCGGCCAGCACGCCGGCCTATAGCCCCGTGATGCCTACGACACGTGGGTAGACACCCGAAGCTGTCTTTGCGGGGACAGTCCCTGCGGTTGGCCGGGTGTGGGGGACGGGCCCCAGCCAGCAGACGCTGCAAGTCACCGTGCCACCGGGCGAGACCCGCGGTGGACAGCCCACATCCGTGTGACCAGGCTCTGTCCCGGGTCTCGCCCTCCTCACCTGAGTGATGGCGTCCAGCTCCTTCAGGACGGCCTCCTCGTCCTCCTGCGTGAAGCTTCCCGCCAACAACTCGTCGATTTGCTGCAGGAGGAGGAGCCGAGGTGACGGATGTGGCCGGGCTGGGGACTCACGGCCCCTCACGGAAGCAGACCACGTGGGCCTGGGCCCCCCACAGCAGCCGAGGCCGCAGCACCTACCCGCTGGTACTCCACGGCCTCCTGGGTCTCGTCCAGGATGCGTTCCGCCTCTTCCAAGGACATCACCTGAGGGGGACAGGTCGGAGTGCTGGTGAGCAGATGACAATCCCCTATCAAGGCCCTGATGGACAGGGCGTGCTCAGCCCTGGTTCCCGTTTTAAGTGCAGCTGGGACAAGCAGGACACGGCTCTGTGAGTCATTCTGGGTTCCGCCGGACCTGCTTAGAGGCCACAAGGCGGCCACCAGACCCCGTCCTCTCAGAAGCCACCCCGCTCTGTCACCTGCCGCCCAGAAGAGCCCGGCCGTTCGGGCAGAATGCAGCGCCAGCGCCAGCTTGGCTCCTGGCAGGGCCTCACGACTGGGGAGAGACAGCGCACCGAGCAGGGCAGGCGGCTCACTGACAGACTGGCCGTGCGCCGGGCTGGGGACTGCGGCGGGACTGGGCCGCCACCTCTCAGCACCTCTTCAGGAAGCTCTCCCTCCCCACCCTGAGCAGGTCCTGTGAGCACTGTGCGCCCGCCACCCCGTTCTCGGTCAGCGGCCCCGAGTCCGTCGTCTGTCATCGGCTAGATGGCACCCTCAGCCTGCACCCAGGCGCAGACGCACCTGCCCAGGGGACCTACCTGGTGCATCTTCTTCAGACACTCGTTTCCAAACTGCAGCCCTTCCATCACCTTCCTCTCGATCTGCGCGAACTCGATGCTCTGGACCTGCAGGGCGGCCACACCCGGTGGGTTTCAGGGTGCTGCCCACCCGGTGAGGCGGCCTGGGGCCTCTGTGTCTCCCCCGCCCCCTGCACCTGAGTGACTGCAGGTTGGGGACTCAGGTCCCACCAACTGGTCAGAGGGGGTCTGGTCCGCAAGAGTGGACCCTGGTGGGTCCTGAGCCCACGGCCCACCCAGAGCGGGCCCGTCCCGTGGACCGTCAGGTCCGCATCAGAGGTTCTCTGCCCGGGGCCTGACCTCTGCTCAGCCCTCGAATGACCCTGCGCCCGCGCTCACCATGGTCTCCAGGCTGCTGATCTGACTCTCCGTCTTGTCCAGGAGCTGCTCTTGGAGCCGCTTCTTCCTCAGCAGCAGCTTGGCCCGCCTGCGGAGGGAAGCCACGCTAAGTGGTGGGCGGGCGGTGGCCCCAGCCCCCCGGGCCGCCCCAGCCTGGACACTCACTCCTTCTGGCCGTCCCGCAGCAGCTGCCGGGCCAGCATGCGCTCGCGCTCCAGCTGCTGGGTGACCCTCCGCTGGTACTGCTTCAGCTTGTCGCGCTGCTGCTTTAGTTGCTGCCGGGAGACCGCGCCGCGTCCACACTGAGCCGACGCAGAGGACACACCCACCAAGGGCCCACTGCACATGCCCCCCAAAGCCACTTTCTCACAGGGCAAGTGTGCCCTCCAAGGACGGGCCACACCTGAGACATCCCCAGCTGTCAGCAGGTGGGAGGGGGCACCAAAGGCATCTGGTGGGCGGGAGGCCACAGGCCCAGAGACCCTACCCTGCTCCCGGCCACTGTGCACAGGGGAGAGAGTTCCAGGTCGGGCCAGGGGGTGTGGCTGCCATTCCAGGTCGGAGGTGATGTGAAGTCACCAGGACAGTCACCAAATACCCCACCGCCACGTGGGTTTGGGTCTGCCCTTGTCTCTTTCCCGGCCATGCTGGCTCCCTGCTCCTCACGGGGTCCGGGGTCCAGTGGGCACCACATGGCGGCACTCGCGAGACACTGGGCTCTTGCCGTCCCAAGGATGCTGGGTCGTTTACGCCCTCAGCCGGTCCTTCCCTACTTCCAAGTCAGGCACAGGCGGGGAGCACACAAGTCCCCACACTGGGGTGCAGGGAGGAGGGGCTGACGGCCTGTCTCAGGGGCACCCACGTCTGTCCTCACGACAGCCGAGGTCCCCGTGGAAGTCTGGCTCACGCTTCCTCCCAGGGCCGCCGCCAGCCAGGGCCGCGGTGCAGTGACAGGGAGGCCGACGAGGGAGGCTGGCCAGGCTGCCTGGGGGGCAGCGGGGCCGGTACAGCAGCTGGGGCGTCCCGGCTCCCCCGGCTCTGCGCCTGTTCCACGTGAGATGCCTCCGCCGGGCACCTGAACTCGGGACCCCAAAAGTGAGCGCTTGGCAAGGAGACAGGCGTCCTTGAACGGAAGCCCCGAAGTGAGTCCCCAAGAGAAGTGCCCGACTTCCGGCTCCGCCAGAGGGCAGGCGCCCGCGGGGCCCCGGCCACCGTCTCCGGCGCTGGCCCCTACGCTTCGGGCCCCAGGCCGTCCCCCGCTGGGGGCTCCGGGGGGGCGGCCTTCACGGCTCCCGCTTCCGGAAGTCCCGCAGACCCATCCGTCGTCTGGACTCGTTTCCTTCTCGGCAAAACCACCTACTTGGTTGCAGAAAACTCAGAAACGAAAGCACGAGCCGCTAAGCTGTGCCCTCGCGTGCCGACCCCTCTGCCGGGGCGGGTGTCGGTCTCCCCGGGAGCCGGCGGGCGCGGAGCGCGACCTCGCAGCCCGCAGAGCGGCCCCAGGTCCGCGTCCTCCCCGGACCCCGCCCGCCGCCGCACCGCCCGCCCGGCCGGGCCTCCCCGCCTGCCGGCGTCCGCGCGGGCCTCACCAGGATGGCCTTGTCCTGCTCGGTGACCCGGCTCTGCTTCTTGCGGCCGAACAGGTTGCCCATGGCGGCGCCCGCCCGGCCCGTCCCCGCCCGTCCCCGCCCGTCCCCGTCCGGCCCCGCGTCCGCCGGCGGCCCGTAGCCCCGCCCCCAGGACTGCTGGCGCCCCGCCCCCTACGGCGGTCGCGCGGGGCCCGGCGCCGCGCAACGCGGACTCTTCCCGGCGGCCGAGCGGCTGGAACCCGGGGGGCCCCCTGGTTGGCGCCCACGTGGCAGGGACAGGCGGAGGGCAGGCTGGGGTAGGTCAGGGCTGGGAACGTTATGAAGGTCTAGACGTGCGTTTTCTGCGCGTTTCCAGAATATCTACCCGGTAATCTCCTGCTTAGGCGGCTGCTGAAATCCGTGCTCGGTCACTGCGCCCGGAGCTGACCACAGGATGCAGCGTTTGCTGATGCCGTGTCTGACGGCAGGACGCCTGGGGCAGCACCCGCCGCGTGCGTGGACCCCAGGTGCCCCTGGCAGAAGCCTCCCTGCCCGGGAGGAAGAAACATCCGTGGGGCATCAGGGCTTTCAGCAGAGTCCTCGCTTCCGGGTGTCCTGTCCCCATGGCCACAGCAGCCCCGCCCCGCCCAGCTGAGCCCTCAGCCAGTGTGCAGGGGGCTGGGCCACCATCCGTCTGCCACCACTGGGCGCTGGTCCACGTGCCTGAACGAGCCCATGCCTCGCCTGCTGCACCTCTTTCTCCGGGATGTGGCTTCCTCGGTCACAGCTGCACAGGGTGTCACCAGCGTGGTGGCCTCCATGTAGGCTCCGCAGGCGGGCGGCAGCCCCACACCCAGAGTCAGTGTCCAGTCTGGTGAGGACAGGCCAGGGCCCCTGTGGAAGGGCTCCCTGCTGCCAGCCGGCCGCGTGTCCCTGGACAGTGGTGCCATCGGGGCTCCGTGCTGGTGACCCCTCAGCACACACAGCCAGGTGAGCTCATCGCCACGCGTGGGCTGCGGAGTGAGCTCGGGGGCCTGCTCCCGCTGTGGTGACTGCAGGCTCAGACGTGAGCGCTGACAGTCATCGCACTGCAGCGGAGCTGAAGAATTCACCCGGGATGCTTGACTGGGCACCAAACCGCAGGAGTCTGATGCACGGTGTCCCCACCACCTTAGCACGCAGGCCCCTGCTCTGGGCGCCCCCACCCACGGACCTGTCCCCTTGACAGTGGAACTTGTCCCCAGGGCCCCCTGCTTAGAGCAGCGCAGAGCTTCTGGGTGCGCGTCTCCCCTGCTGTAGTCGGGGGTGGTCGTAGGGACCTTTGGGTCCCCATGTGGGCGGCTGTCACCCACCCCGGGAGCTGTCAGCGGCTGGATCCCTGTTGACCTCAGCGATGATGACCTCAGCCCTTCTGGTGTGAGGTTGGAACTTCCTTGGCCCCAGGCTTCAGGCAGACACTACCAAACGACCTCGCATCTCAAACTACGTGCCAGGGCTTGGGAGGTGACCGCGTGGGCTGGACTCGACCAGAGCTGGTCTGTGGAGGCCCGGAGCGCAGATTGGTGCAGAGAGCGTAGAAAGACGCACGCACAGCGAGCAGCAGAAAGGAAGGTTCACACCAAAAAGAAGAGGTGCGCCCTGGTGGCGTGGTGGTTAAGTTTGCTGCCTCTGGCCGGCGCAGTCCACACAATGCAAGGTCCCAGGTTTGCATCCCGGGACCAGGAGGTCAGCCACGATGAACGACTGAATAAAATAGGTGACAATGTGTCTTCCTCCTCTCCTCCTGCCTCTGCTCACCTGTATTCCTGCCTGCACCTTTCCTTTAAAACAAAAAGAAGAGAAAGAAGAAATGGGGGGGCCGAGAGAGGTGTGGTGGTCAGAGACCATGGATGGCTAGAAGGGTCGCAGGGAGACCCTGCCCTGGCAGGCGCTGTCTCTCCCAGGCCGCTGTGCCTGGCCCCACATTCAGCAGGAGCCGTGGGCCCCGGAGCTGCAGGCTGCACGGTCTTCCACGACCCTGCCACAGGCTGGCTCCCCGCATGGGCAGCAGTGTCCCTCACACGCTGGAGGTTGAGTGAGCTGGGGGGCTCAGGGTCAAGCTCTTTTCTTCCATTTTAATAGAAACTACACAGGTCAAGCTGACACCCCCACCATTCACGGCACACAGGCCACAGCCTCCGGGGAGGAAGCCTGGCCCCCAGCCCTGCAGGCCAGCTCTGTCCCTGCACCCCCGGGCTGAGGCTGAGGTCTTGTGTGTAAGTGGGACAGAAGCATGACAGGCTTTATTCTCAGAGCGTGCACTGCAGTGCTGCCCTAAAATGTGGGCCTGGGTTCAAGACCCGGGGCCCGGGCTCGGGGAAGAGAAAGAAGAGCAGTTTCCTTTCTGCTCAAGCGGGGAGTCGTGTCCAGCCTGAGGCCCAGAGCTCCGTTTGCCTTAGTCCTTAGCCCTCAAGTTCCTTTGGGAGAACTGGCCGGGGTGAATTCAACTGTTTGTCATGGTGCGGCATCGTCGCAAAGTCCTCTCAGGCTTCGGGGCACCCCGGGGCTCTCGGGGGCCACTCCGCAGTTGGCGCCGTGCCCACCCCGCGGTGGCAAGCTCACCTGGCACAGGCCTCGCTGCCTCTGTGACCGCTGCCCCCCGAAGGCCAGTTTGTCATGCTGCTGCCCAGCCAGCGCTTGGGAGCACCCCGTCTCCTATGGGCAGGAAGCTCTGCAGAGCTGCCCCCGTCTCCAGCCTGGAAATTCTGTCTCCTGGGGCCAGTCTGTGGTCAGGGTCCAGGTGGGAGAGACCCTGGTCATGGGGCCATTTGCTAGAAAGGATGGTCACCAGCACCCTCTTGTGGCTCAGCGTCACCCGCTCCTGGGACTGTTAACTGAGAGCGTGGGGAGCAGGGCTGGCTGCCTGGGGGGACAACTACAGTAACAACTAGATGACTAAACGCTTCTTCCTCCACTCCCTTCCTGCCTGCCTCCCTCTTAAGAAAAAAAAATCGTTAAACCAGAAAAGAGACATTTAACTCATAAAAGGGCGGACCGAGAGCTAAGGGACACAGAAGGGGTGACTGCCAGAGGCAGCTACTATTTCTAGGACCAGGCAGGAGCCCAGGCCTGGGAGGAAACTATCCTAAAGAGGCCGAGGTTGTGGCCAGGGCTGCAGGCTGATCCCCGGATGGCCAGGGGACCACAGGGACTGCCCACAGGGTGGGTGAGGTGGGGGACAGTCTGCAGGAGGGGACTCATGGGGACCCATTCTTCCAGCAGTCTGCCCTGATGAAGCCGTGTCGGGCTCACCCCACAATAGCACTGCAGGGCCTGGCTCCCCAGGGTCACCTGCGGGATGAACAGGGACGGGTTATGCGTGAGGCTTCTTGCGGCTGATTTGGGGACCAACGTCATGGAAGGTGACTGGCTGGCGCCTCTTTGCCTCGGCCCCCAGGACAGAGGAGCCAGATGCTCCAGAGTCCCACATGGGGGAGTGCTGAGTCTCCACTTGTCACAGGGCGCAGGAGCGTCCCCGTGCCTCGGCCTCACTGCAGCTGGCCAGCTAGGTGACAGGTGAGTGAGCTGTTGAGTCTGGGCTCCCCACTGTGGCCGACGAGGGGGCTGGGTTGGGTTCTGGGAGTCAGTGGCATGGGGGTCCGCAGGTGGGGCCAGGCGGGAAGGGGCACTGCCTCCCCAACACCAGCTGTGCTGTGACAAGCTGTGTGACATGCAGGGGACATACTGAGTCTGGCTCGGCCAGGAGATCCCAGGGAAGGCTGAGTCGGGGGACCGGCGGGCTAGAGGGGTTCAGGTGTGGCAATATGGTGACGTCATGAAGGGAGCTTTCAGGGAAGCTCAGGGTCGGACTAAGGAGCTGCAGACAAAAGCAACAGAGAATGTGGGAGGAGCCGCAGAATGTTCTGGAAGCATTCAAGAGTCCAGGCGAATTCCCAGGCTTGGGAGTGAGCCCAGGAAGTAACGCTGGAGACCTAATGAGGGCCTTGGCTGCATATATGTGCACAGGGGATCCAGAGGGGACAGTGAGATGTGACGGGGACCTGAAGGCAGGGTGATGGTTAGGGCTAGGACTAGGGAAAGGGTACTGGGGACAGGGTGCTGGGGGCAGGGTGCTGGGGGCAGGGTGCTGGGGACAGGGTGCTAGGGTTAGGATACTAGGGTTGGGGTACTAGGGTTAGGTTTTAGGGTGCTAGGGTTAGGATATTAGGGCTAGGTTCAGGACCCCAAGGGAGGCTTATGTGGAAGGCTGGGGCAAAGGGTGCCTCCTAGAGCGGGGATTCAGCCCGCTGGTGACCCTTCAGGGCTGCCACCAGCAAAGCTTTGAGATCCGTCTTTTAGGGATCAGCTCGAGATCCTCAGCTTATGCAGCAGGGTTGGCCCGCGATTCCCGAGGCGGCCACGTGGTGGCGCCGCAGCACAGCGCTCTGCCCGCGCGCTGAAGGGCTGCACCCCGTCATTCGGACCTGCATCCCTCTGGCCACCGCAACCCAGTGTCCCGCACCCCAGTACCTGGAATCTCAACCCAGCACCAGAACCCACTCATACACCCACCCACGCCTGCGGGCTGTGCTCAGGGGCCCCTCTGGGTGAGTTGGCCCATGCGGGACCCTGGGTGCCTTGTGTGGTCCTGGGGAGTCGGGCTGTGGGGTCAGAGATCAGAAGGGCTTCCTGGAGGAAGTAACTCCCATTCGTCTGGACCCAGGGGCAGCACGGACCACGTGGAGCCACAGGAGCGGACAGCAGGCTCGCAGAGGGCGGCGGGTCAGGCCTGTCGAAATGTGAGCCTTCTTGGGGAGGGGCCCACCTTACCTGGTCCCCCATTAACCGGACTCTTAACAGTGTTCTGGCTGCTTGGTAGGGAGAAGGGGTCTGGAGGGAAACGGGCTGGAGCCCAAGGGGCTGTTCTCACCAGAGCACTGGGCGCTGCGCTCGCGGCAGCCCGGAGGGCGAGTGTCCCGCTGGCCTGCAGCATCGGCGGCGGTGGAGACGCCGCGGGCACACCACAGGCTCTCATTCTGGTACGTGGTCAATGTGGCTGGCGTCTCTCACGCAGCTGATGTTTGTGTCCATCATGTGTCAGAACTGCCCTCCTATTCAGGGCGGCATCACTGTGGACACAGCTCGTTCCTACTGCCTGGCTGTCGTGCGTCCGTGCCCTGGACGTTTCCTGAGTCTCTGTGCTTTCGTCCTGGGGAGCACCGAGGGCAGGGTCACGGGCGACTGTGTTTCGTCCCTTGAGGAACTGCCAGGCTGCACAGGGGCTGCGCCATCTTGCACCCCACGGCCTGTGAGGCCGCTCCAGGCTTGGCCGTATTTCTCATGCCCGTGGGCATCTTTTCGAGTGTGGCCACGTGCATGTCATATTTGGAACGATGTCTGTTCAGACCCACTGCCCAGTTTTGAATTCCCACAGTCACAGGGCACCACTCTGATGTCCCCCCCGGCCCCTGCCTGGTAGATGTGGGGGACTCGATTCTCTGCTGTCCGAATGGCATCATCCCCGATGCCCACCCTTGGCCCAGCTGGTGGGGACAGCTCAGGTGGCTCGTGTCTGCTGGGGTCAGTCCCTCTGTCCCTAGGGAGCCAACTGGGAAGATGCTGGGGGTGCACAGCGGCCCCTGGCGGAGGCTGTGGCCCTGGTGAAGAAGCAGTGCCCCTCCCCAGGGAGCAGACACCACCTCGACCCTCCACCCTCCAGGTCAGGGATGTGTGGGCCCTGCTGGTGGGTTCAGAGTCCAGAGTCCAGAGTCGGGCTGGGCCAGCAGTGGCCCAGGAAGAAGAAAGCCCTCCTTTGTGAAGACGTGCACCCGCTGTGTTCTGGAAGGGTCCACAGGACCAGAGGGGCACACAGTCCCATGCCAGGCTCGCACAGGCTCGGGGAGCAGAGGGGTGGGGCTCCTGCCCCGCCGGGGATGGCAGGTGGTGGTCTCGGAGCGGCTCTTGCTCAGGACATGCAGGCTGACCAGGGGCTGGGTGAGCTTGGGGCCCCCAGAATCACAAGCCCACTCGTCTCGAGGTGGGGTGGAGAGACCTTTGTCCCCAGAGGCTGCTGAGATGACTTCCTCTCTAGTCACCAGAGTGTGGGATTCACAGTTCAACCCGCCTTCCTGACCCTGAGGCCGCAGGGTCCCAAGGCGCTCTGCGCCCTCTGCCATCAGGGCCGCTGGGTCCGTGGAGGGTTGGCTGGGCGAAAGCATGGAGGAGGGCCAGCTGGCCCCACTCTGCAGTCCCAGTCTGGGGGCTCAGCCTCACCCACAGCCCCCTGGACAGGGCTGCTTCAGCTGGCCCGAGAGCGCCCCACACACCCTGGTGACAGGCGGTGTTGGGGCTGGCGGGCAGGGCACTGTGGGGTCCTCACAGGAGAGACGGGGCGATGGAAAAGAGGAGCTGAAGAGGGGAGGGAATTGTGGGGGCTGGACTTCAACATATGGCCTTTGGGGAGCACAGCGGGTCTAGCGTGCTGGCCATCGCCCCCCGTCCGTCTGTCCTCCTGGCCCTCCCCGTCCTCACTGCTTGGACCACTTTGGGCCTGGACCCCGTCCCAGTGGGGCAACGGTGCAGAACCCCAGGAGGCAGATGAGCTGGGGGTCCTGGCCTTTGTCTGTGACGGATTCCTCAACCACCACATCCAAACAGCCCTGCGCCCCGTGTGGGGACGCACAGCCCGCTTCCCTGTGTCCCGGCCACTGGGGCACTGCAACACTGTGACCCAGGACAGCTGTCACAGCCATGTGCGTGGCGCCCCAGGGACCAGGGACGCAGAACAGCCACGAAGGTTCCGTCTTTTCTCAGCTGGACAGTTGTCGCCACGTGCCGTCCCTGCTCAGGAACCCGTGACGCCCCGGCATGGACACCCCTGGCTCCTGTTTGTGGGTTTAGCTGGCCGCGTGCACCGCTGTCCATCTTCCTGGCCGCCTCTGACCGCAGCCAGTCAATGCAGCCGGGCCTGGGTGAGCTGCCCAGCCCACCACGTGTCCATTTCTCAGCTCCAAGCCCTCGGTTTGCTCTCAAGTCCTGGTGACAGAAGGCCTGATGCTAACAGAAAAAAACATTACTCTGCAGCACACAGGGCAGCGTGTAAACGCTGGGAATCCTTGTTGAGAACGTAATTCGATCAGGAATTCCAGTGGCAGACCCCGTTTCCATGGCGACCATCCCTCGCTCTGAGCACCATGGCCGCCAGTCTGACCACTCAGCACCCACGTGCACACACACGCGCGTGCATGAACACACACTAACACACACGGCTGAGGACACAGACTGCACGAGAGCACGTACAGCCCCTCCGGGCTGGGCAGTGTCCCACCCTCCCGCCCCCTCGTCCAGCGTTCTTTTGCTGAGACCCCTCCCGGGCAGTGGGCGATGTGGGGCTCTTTGCAGCCAGAGGGAGCAGTGGGCAGGATAAAGCCCGAGAACACCCGTTATTGTCTGGAGTCAGGGACCCAAGTTGCAGAGGGAATTTGCATGACCAGTACCCGGGAGCCCCTCCCTCCCCCCCGCAGCAGATTTAAGGTCTTTGTGTCAAATTTTGGGGTCAGGAAACCGTAGTGGGACCCCAGTTCCTGCCACCAGCCGAGGTGTATGGCTTTTTGGTCAAGTTATTTCAGACCTGTATCCCAATTTCCTGTCGAAAGGGGATGACAAGCTGGCCTTGCCCCCAGGAAGCTGGGCCCGAGGGATGGGACAGGGCTGAGACGCTGGGGCCTCACCCACCCGCTCAGGGCCTCAGGCACATTCCCGCCTCATTGCAGGTGCGGGTCCTGCAGAGTGGCCGGGGCCCCTGGCTAGAGGGCAGTGAGGCCAAGGGGCCCCTCAAAGACGAGCCACGCCAGACCCACACTAGTTACTTTATTATGAGAGCTGGTGTTGGCGCTCACTTCCCATCACAACTCCGTGTCTCGTCAAAGTCCTTTCGATTCTCATTTTGATAAAATAAATAGAGATAAACGGCCTTCAGGTCGTGCTCTCTGGGGCCTCGGTTAACTTCATGATTGGACACCTGCATCAGACCTGGGAGCCTGGCCTCCCGGCACCGGAACAGAACTGCCTGTCCACTTGCCGTCAGAGGGGAGCCATGAGTCAGCTGTGTCTGTGGGTGGGCTCTGCTTCCGGACGGTTCCACGTCACCGCCTGGAGGCTGTGCCAGCTGAGGGGGAGTTAGGACCCCTGATGCCAGCTGCTCACTCACCCGGGGCATATGGGAGCAGCCAACAGGTTAAGGGTGGCAGGGCGCCCAGAACCCGTCCTGGGCCCGCAGCCTGGGTTCTGCCAGGCAGCCCATCGGAGCACGAGGCCCCGGGACCCCCACACGCACTCCCAGTCCTGTTACTTCTGCCGCTTCTGGCAGAATCAGCTAAGCCCCCAACTCTGAATAATCCTGATTCCCAAGGAGAAGGGAAAATGTGTTTCAAAATATCATCATCACGGCTGTGTTGTGTGTCCAGGCTGTGACCGCTCTGCGCCATCTCCGGTCCCTCTGGGTAAGGCGTGTATGCCACACGCACGCGTGACAGACGCGCCCGACTGGTGGACATGCTGATCAGGGGACTCCCCGGGACTGTCGCTGGAGATGCAGCAGCAATCGAGGACGAGGCTGGACGGGTCGCTCATCTGACCTCTCGGTCCCAGTGCAAGCGCACACGCCCAGGCAGGCGCAGGCGGGAAGCGCCCCGGGTACCAGAGCAGGCCTGTGCCTACAGCAGTGGCCGAGTGGCCAGGACTGGCCTCACCTGACAGAGCCACAGCCCCTGCGGAGGGCGTGCCCCACAGGCAGGACCCAGAGCCGGAGCCCTGTCCCGGGCAGGCGCCATCCTTTCCTGCCGGTCTCTCCAAGGTGCGTCTGAGGCTGCTGGAGAGGTCCCAGCCCAGTGAGGCCGCCCTGCAGGGACCAGCGGCCAGCGCTGCCTGTCACCGGGTGCTGAGCCTGGTGCGGGCATCTGCTGGGGGCTTTCCCAGGGCTGACACTTGATCGTGTGGAAGATAAAATGAGTGTTTTCTCTGTTGAACATCGCAGACAGACGGCGGGGAGGGCCTGGGACACCGCGGCAGCATCACCTGCTCCAGCGGGCCCTCCCCTGGGCCCCCAGGACACAGACAGACAGACAGACAGCAGGCCCAGGGGCCCTTGCGGCCGGGTCAGGCGGGGGCTGCAGCATGAGTCCGGGCAGCTATCTGGTGCGCTTCTCCACCGAGTACACGGAGATGTAGGAGTCGTTACTGCCCACGGCCAGGTGGGGCTGCGGGAGAGCCAGCGGTGAGCGCCGGGCCCCGGCCCCGCCCGGCGGACGGACAGGGCGCCCCGTGGGCGTGCGCTCCTCAGGGCAGGGCCGCAGTGCTCTGCGCTGCTGGTGACACACCCGGCAGAGCAGCACAAGACCCGCACCTGTGTCTCGAGGACAGGCAGCCCAGACCTGAGCATCGCCCACCTGCACAGGGCGGGGCCCGTGCTCTTTGCCAGGGGGTGGGATCTGCTCTGCTGTGGGGGTGGGCCCCGAACCCCTGGGCCAGGGACCCCCAGTTGGGTTGGGACTCGGGAGGAAGTGGGGCCTGCGTTCTCTCTGGCCGTGTGGATGGTACCTGCTGCTCGCCCTCCTGCACCCAGGACGCCCATCCCGTTCCCGCCGCCTCTGCTCCCTGGCCCCCCAGCCCCACTCATGCCCCCATGTGCCCCTACCCGCTGCCCTCAAATGCGCCATCCCCCGCACCACCCCCCGGCCTCCTCCCCGGCCCGGCCCGGCCCACGCAGCAGACACAGACCCAGTGTGGGTGGAAGGCCAGGCAGCTGATGGCGCCGACGCGCTGGCCCATGAAGCCATCATAGTACTTGATGCTGCTCACCAGCTCCCCGTCCCCGCTGTAGATGGCCGTGAACTGGTTCACGGAGCCGCTGTGGGCGGGAGATGGGTGGCCTTACCGTCTTTCCCCTTCGGGCGAGAGACAGCCAGGCAAGTGGCTGCGGCCGCCCTGGCCGTGCCCCCGCACCCGCCCCCCGTGAGGGCTCTGCCTTCCGGGCACCCACCACGCGATCAGGCCGGCCTGCGGGTGGATGTCCAGGGCCGTCAGCCCCTTCACGATCTGCAGCATGCTCACGGACTCGGGCATCCGCGGGTCGAAGAAGCGCACATCCCCGTTGACGCTGCCAAAAGAGGTGAGAATGGCCCCAAGGCCCGGAGGCGCTGGCCTGGCAGGGAGTCAGGCGCCAAAGCCAGGCCGAGGGGGCCCGGCCAGGACCCAAAGGAGGCGCGGGCCTGCGCTCACTTCTGGTCCCTGAGATGGGAGTCTGTGCGGGACTCGGGGCCCTGGCAGCCGCTCAGGTTCTACTAGGAGCGAGCATCTCTCCTAGGAAATGGGGCTTCGTGGCAGTAATCACCTTCTGTCCCTTTAACGGGCAAACTGACTGCTCTCAGCACAGGATTGCGGCAGAGACAGATTTATGACCCCGGCCCAGCAGCCCTGGCCTCGGCTGACCCTGACCTTTCTGGCCAGTCCTGGGGCAGGAGCTAATGACCATCTGGAACGCCCGCGCTCCCAGATGCTTAAATACCAAGAACACATTTCAATCAGCGGGGAAACAGTGTTTTGCAACAAGGCACCTCACGAACACGCACGCCGTACCTGACGCTGACGATGCGGCCCTCGGGGCGCTTCTGCAGACAGGCCTTCAGCACCCAGGCCGTGTGCTCACGGTACGTCATGACGCGACTGGGGAGACAGGGGCGCACCGGCTCAGCAGGGGCCGGGCGTGGCAGCTCCCGGAGGCCGGTGGGGACTCAGTGAGCGGAGGGCCAGGGGATTTATTTAAGCTGCCCCAGTGTCCTGCCCCTTCCACGGGGGCTGCGCCCATGAGGGCGCCTTGCTGGGGCCTGGAGACACGGCCCTGGCCTCCCCGTCCCTGCTCCCCACTGGCCCTCCACCAGGACGTCCCCGGGTTCCAGGCTGTGTGCCGTTTCCCAGCCCCTGGGCCCAGGGAGTGAGTAAGGCTGGGCAGCCCCACTGGGTGACTCTACCCGGGCCCACTCCTGGTGGCGGCCTTCTCGGTGTCCATGAGATCGGGTCGGGGGCAGCCCTGCCTGCAGCTGCAATAGGCCCGAGGCTCTGATAGACCAGGCTTAGGGCCACCTGCTTCTGTATGCTGAGGGGTGCCCGTGAGCTGGGGGTCTGGGCAGCAGGGCACCGGTGGTACAGGGTGGGACATACCACTCGCTGAGCGCCATCCTTCGGTCATACACGCGGATGGAGCCGTCGCCAAGGCCGGCCACGATGAGGGAGCGATGTGAGTCGCAGGACAGGCTGGTCACACAGCTGTCGGCACCCGTGGGGATGTCCTAGGGCCGGAGAGACCCTGTGAGACCCGTGGCGGAGCGCTGCCAGGTCGGTGTGGGCCCACCACCCTGTTCTCCACCAGGGAAGCTGCATGGGCCTGGGTGGGGTCAGACCCGCGTCCCCAAGTGGCCTGGTGTGCCTGAGCCCAGTGTGGTGTCAAATCCCTCTGCTAACAATTAAATGTCCCACCTGCCTCTTCCCCAACGGACACAGTGCTTTTCAGTAGAGAGGGCACATCCCTGTCAGTTGTTTGCAACGCCTTGCTAGTTTAGGGCAGGGGCTAGGCCAGACGGCGCTCCGCACGCATGCGGTCTCCTGGCCGGGCCTGCTCCGGGGCTGTCGGCGCTGCAGCCAGGCGTGAGGTGTGGGCCCTGCCTGCCTTTCAGGAGGGCAGGCGAGGGAGCCAGTCCTCGGCACCAAGGTGCCGACGTCACCTAGGTGTCCACCGCCAGGTGAGGGGGGAGGGCACGCACGGCTCACAGCTGCACCCCCAGGAGCGCGATTATGGTCGTTTAGTGCCACTGGACATGGGTCAGGACAGGGAGGGGGCCCAGGGCAGTCGCTGGGCTGCAGCCTACCCAGGCCACGTGGGGAGCCCCCACCACACAGCTCTCAGCCAACTGGAGGGCCTGGTCAGAGGCACAGTGACCCGTCCCCATCGGAGGCCCTTCTACTCTGCACCCTGAACTCAGGGAGAGGATTCCTGCACCCAAAGCCTCAGTCACCCGCCGACCAGACCTGTCACAGCTCCAGGTCGTTCGAGGCACCCACACGCTCTCCTCTCTCAATGGACATGGAAAATGAAAGCTGCCTTAAGAAGCACACAAATACCTAGCCGTCCTAATTAAGAAAGTATTCCCTGCTCTGCTTGCCGAAGTGACAGAAGACTCAGACGAGCAGCTCGGGTCGGGCTAGCGCGCCAGGAGCCGTGCGCCGGGCGGCAGGGCTGGGCCCCGCACACCACCCCTCCAGCAGCAAGGGCGGGCGGTACCTGCACCTTCATCTCGCGGGCGGTGTCCCAGATCCGCACGACGCGCACGTCTCCCGAGCTCATGAGCAGGCCGGTCTCCTGCTCCCAGTCCACCACCATGCCTGCTCCTGAGACAGAAGAGCCGGTCACCACGGAGCCGTGCTGGGCAGTCACTCAGCCTGCAGGTGCCCATGTCCCCGAGTCTGGCCGGGGGACGGTTTGGAGCCCTGTCCGCACCCCAAGGGAAGGGGCTGCCGGCAAACGCTCTGTCCCAGCCCCCAGCGTCAGGTTGGGAGACACGAGAGGGCACCCAGGCATGAAGATGCGAGTCCCTCTGGGCAGCACCGGAGCCCGAGGATGCAGCTCTGCCGCCGCCACCACCTCACGGAGGCGAAGAGCGAGAGCAGCAGCTGCCAGCTCTCCTTGACCGAACAGCCCCGCCTGGACCCGGGAGCAGGGCTGCTCGGAGCAGGCCCTGGACAGGCCCGCCGGCTGGGAGGGCTCAGCGGAGCCCCAGGGTTGGGCCGGGCCGATGTGGAGGGACGGAACGGAGGAAGTGCAAGCTGACTTGGGGTCTGCAGGGATGGTCCAGATGGGGTGTGGGGTGCGGTCAGCACTTGTACTCAAGGGCATTATTCAGAGCTGCCATCACCCATGGCTCCAAGATGCTGTGAGTGGCAAGCGCCCTCAGGGACCCCCAGTGTCTGGATGGACGTCACCCAGTGAGCCGCATGCCAGTTGCCCTCTCGAGGCGCCTTCTGTGTCCTTGACCCCAGATGCCAGAGATGGCAGGGAGGAGAGCCCAGCCACAGGGGTGCGTGAGGCTGGCTCTCTCCCAGGATCTCCAGGGAGCGCCAGCGGGCCAGGAGGCCAGGAGCCCAGGCCGTGGCTCGCCCATCCAGGGAAGCCACATGATGCCCAGAGGAGGGCACCACGACACCGCGAGGGGCAGTGGCAAGGATTTCGGGGTGCAGGGACAAGGGGCCCTTGCAGGGAGGCCGCGGTGACAGCCCCAGGAAGCAACCTGTGCCACAGGACAGGCCCGCTGGCTGTCGCGCCTTCTCCGGCGCCGTCTGCAGGCCCCGCTGCTCTGCATTCGGTCTCCAGGGCCCAGGGCAGCCCCAGGTGTGAGGAGAGGCCGCTTCGCCGGGAGTGGTAAAGGACGACAAGCAGGTGACGCCTCTTGCCAGATGGGAAGCAGAGGAGCAGAGCCGGTGGTCGTGAGGCACGGACAAGTGCAGACTGGACCCTCTTGCCTGACCTCAGCCAGGGCGCCCCACCCCTGGGTGCCCCATCCTTCTTGGGAGGCCGGCCTGGGTCCCACACTCTGCAGGCTGCAGCTGGCAAACATGCAGGCCCACAGGCCCAGCGCTAGCCCTGTTCTGCGGGGGCTCGCGGGGCGTGATAGGGCGCAGGGTGCAGGGCTCCCTGCCCGTTTTTCTGGACACAGACCCCGGACAGTTGTTCGGCTATGAAACCTGGCAAAGAAGGAATTTCTTCCTCAGGAGAGACGAGGCTGGAATGTGCCAGCAAGGGCCTAACACCAGCCAGTGGACAGTGACGGTCAGGGGGCGCCAGGTCCAGTGGCCTAGCTTGGTGACGACTGTGGCCAGGCCCTAGTCTAGATGACCAGCCCCAGTCTAGTCGACGAGGCCCCAGTCCAAAACAGAAATGATGGTTTGGAAATGATGCCTCTCAGTGGTTTAAAACTGGAAATCAACCACAAGAAGAAAATTGGGAAACCCCAAATTAATCGGAGACTAAACGCTACGCTTCTGACTCTTGGGTAAAAGAAGAAATCAAAGAAAAACTTAAAAAATACTTAGAGACAAATGAGAATGACACCCGAGCTGCCAGAATCCACGTGACGCAGCAAAAGCGGCACTAAGAGGAACGTTCATCACAGCCCAGGCCTCTCGCAAGAATTAAGAAACATCACATATCAATGACCTAACTCTACATTTAAATAACTAGAGAAAAAAGGACAATTAAAGTCAGAAATCAGCAGAGGAAAGGAAATAATCAAAATTCGAGCAGAAATAAATGAAATAGAAAACAAAAAGTCAATCCAGAAGAGCAATGAAACCAAAAGTTGGTTCTTGGAAAAAAATGAACAGAATTGACAAGCCACTGGCCAGACTCACAAAGAAAAAAGGGAGAAAACTCTCATGACTAGAATCATCAATGAACGGGGAGAAGTCACAACAGATACCACAGAAATTCAAATCTTCACAAGGGAAGACTATGAACAGCTCCACGCCACCAAAATGAACCACCTTGAGGACCTGGACAGATTTCTAGAAAAGTACAGTCTATCACGAGAGAACCAGGAAGAACTGGAATGCCTGCACAGAAAAATCCCATGGAAACTGAGGGTGTAATCTAAAGTCTCCCTCAAAAACAAAAGCCCAGGACCAGATGGCTTCTCCAATGAGTTCTATAAAACCTTCAGAGAAGAATTAACACCTCTTCTTCTCAAGCTTTTCCAAAGTACTGAAGAACTGGGAACTCCCTCAGATACCTTCTATGAGGCCAACGTCACGCTGATACCAAATGCTGGTAGAAACTTCACCAAGAAAGAAATTACAGACCAGCGTCTCTAATGAACACAGATACAAACATGCCCAACGAAGTATCAGCAAACCAAATCCAACGATGCATCAGAGATCACCCATCACAACCAGTGGGATTCATCCCGGGATGCAAGGATGGTTCGACGTACGTAAGTCCATTCACGTCGTACATCGCGTTGACAAGAGCTGGAGAAAAACCACACGATCTATCGAGAGATGCAGAGAAAGCTTTTGACAAGATCCAACACTCCTGTGCAGAACAGTGTGGAGATTCCTCAAAAAGTTGAAGCTGGAAATCCCATCTGATCCCGCCAGCCCACTTCTAGGCATCTCCCCAAAAGAAACAAAAGCACCATCCACGGAGATGCCTGCACCCCATGTTTACTACAGCCCTATTCACAGCAGCTAAGAACTGGAAACTGATGTCAGATGAATGGGTAAAGAGTTTATTTTAGTGTGTAAACTGAAGTTACCGCTGGAACTCGAGAGCCAGCCCTCCCTGACCTCCCACACGGGCCTGCAGGATGGAGTCTCTACAGCTTGGTACTGGGGTCGGCTGTCAGACAGGACCTGGGTGGAAAAACCCGACTACCGGGAGGGCACAGATGATTCATCTAAACTTCTTTCTCCCTGAAAAAGGGGCCGAGAACCTGGGCAGCTGCTCCAAGGCAGAGGCAGTGGGGTGCGGGGGGGTCCCTGCTGTCAGCTGGGCCCCCCTCGGCAGGTCCTAATACTTTGATCTCCCGATCTGCCCAATTCCAGGGACAGAAGCACACGACAGCCCCGCCGGGATGGCCCCGGTGGCACGGGATGCCTGACCCACAATCCCAAGACCCTTGGGTGCTGCCCCTGTGCTGCTGACAGGCACGCAGATGCCAGGGCACAGCGGGGCTCATGCACAGGCTGCCTGGTCTGTTGACTGCTTTCTGCCACACATCACTGAGGAGCCATTGGCCATGCTGTCCTGGAATTGCCCGCCGGGCCCACTGCTGAGGCACAGCCTGATCCCATGAGCAGCCGAGAAGGACGACCCGAAGCATATGGCCGCCGCCCTAGCCCAGGTCACCCAGCATTTCCTCAAGGCCTTGGGGAGGTGTCTCCGGAGGCTCCTGCTGTCCAGTGCCCTGGGGCCCTCCTGGAGGAGGTACGGGCTGCAGGTGCTCTTTTCTAAACGCAGGCCCGGCCCTGCTGCAGACGTGGGTTCTTCCATCAAAGGTGCCGGCCAGGCCCACCTCTGCAGCTCGCCAGGCAAGGTTAATGAGACAGGGCTGGAATGACGGACGTGCCCACATCTGCCAGCGCAGTTTGCCCTCTAGTGTCCCGGGCGTGTTCTAACTCCGAGTCTGTGTGTTGGTTTTTCAGATGGAGACAGATGCTTCCAGAGACTCTGCATTAAATCCCGGAAGACATTCTCTTCTGGAAGTTGGGGTGTGAAATGAATCTTGATTTGGAACAGCGACTGCCAGGCGGCTGTGAGTCGTCTTCCTGGCGGCCAGGATGAAGGGAGCGGGTGTCCCGATGGCACGTGCAGGTCTGGGTGCCCGCTGTCTGGGCGGTGTGAGAGAAGCGGGGGCTCCTGGAGTGCAGTGGGGCGCCGGCTTGACAGGGGACCAGGCCAGGAGGCAGGCCCGGAGTCCTCACTGGTCTCAGGTTTCCTCCGAGGCACCACACAGCTGTCGGCTGTTGGCAAGGTCTGTGTGCTGGAGGGGACTGTGTGGAGGACGTAGGGACAGAACGAGTGGAGCCTCCACTCCAACCCTCAGTGGGGCGTGAGGACGTGCCTGTGGGGCGGCAGCTCCCTGACCTGGGTGCAGGGAAGAGGAGGGACCACTCACCACCCGCCGACCGCAGCGGTCAACACACCCGAGACCTTTCAGGTCTGAGGAAATGGGCAATGGGCAGGTAAGTGGTCACCAAAAGTCAAGGCATCTGAACCAGACTAGCCAGGGGGCGAGAGGCCAGCAGAAGCAAGTGTGAGTGATGGCCAGCGAGTATTGCCCGGAGGGGAGAGCTCCGCAGCGTGGTCTGGGCCGAAGAAACAAGGTGGCAGCATCGCAATGTGTGCTCAGAAGCCGCTGTCGGCGTGTGGCCGTGGCTGTGGCCAGCATGGCTCCCAAATGCCTACGCTGAGCGCTTCAGGAGGTTGGTGGGTGGAGGGAGGCCTCTGTGTGCGGAGAAGGCCGGTCCCCATGGGAGTTGGAGGAGAAAAGTACCGGTTAGTATGGAGGAAGGCGGCGGCGGTGGCAGGAAGGCCTAGTAAGGGCACTGTGGCGCCCGGCCTGGCTGTGGCTGCAGGACCGGAGCTCCCATCGCTGGAGTTATGGCTGTGAGTCTTCGAGCGCAAGTCCCTGGCGAGCAGCACGTGTGCACACGTGTCAGAGGGGCGTGCAGGACTGCCCACGCGTGGCACTGACACGCACGACGGCGGGGATCGTGAGTGTTCACACGCACACGACACGAGTACCGTGCACGCACGAGGCGGGGTGGGATGCAGAGATGTGCTGTGGTTCACAGGCCCTCCCAAGGGGGATCCTTAGGTGCAGACCACAGACCACAGCTTCCCACATGTGGGAAGACGGTGACCCACGTGGACGCAGGGGTGTTGAGTGCTTGGAGGAAGCCCCACGGCAGCAGCTCCTGCCATGTGGGAACAACACTCGCTTCCTGCAGGTCCCCAAGCCCACGGGCCTGACCATCACCGGAGTTAGGAGAGGTGACTGTCCACAGTCACGTCAGGGCCTGGCCCTCCCAGGTACTTTGGGGGGCCCCAATGGCCGCCAGGCCCTCCCAAGAATGTGCTCTCACACTCAGGACCTGCAGCTGCACAGGCATGGGGGGCACAGCAGCGACCCTGACGGGGCTGGCGAAGCGCCGCAGCCTCTGCACTGCACACGATGGCTCTCCACCAGGGCCTCCTTGGAGACGGTGCAGGGACCCTGGAACCCGGCCCAGACCGGGCTCCCGAGACACCCACACCCTCTCCCCCTTTGAGAGCTTCAGCGAGCAGTCTCGCTGTGCAGACCTCTGTCCATGCCCACACCACACGCACATCGGGCAGATCTCCGCGGAGCGACGCGGGCGGCGCGAGACCACAGTGCGCAGCTGGGCTGCACTCACGAGCCCTCCCGGCCTGGCCCGGGCTGACCCTGCTCCCGGTGCCCGCCTCCCCACACAGGGGTCTGTGTGGGTCACCCTGCAGGAGGGGCAGGGCTGCAGGGTCTGGGGTCCTGACACCAGTGGAGGACTAACGTCTCTGGCCGGCGTCCTGCAGGGACCTGTGAGCTGAGCGCCCAGAAGCTGGGTCACCGGCTCAACCCCCAGCCAGCCTGGCTGCAGAGCACCCACCAGGCGGCTCAGAGGGGGCGGGCCCCCAGGGACGCTCTGTGGGTGGGGAGTGTTGATGACCAGCTGCTCCTGTGAGAACTTCCAACAGGGCCCCATGTTCCTCCACAGTAAGAAGTGTCCGCCTTGGACAGCGCTTGGCTGGATGGAGGAGAACCATGCCCAGGTGGTGGGGAGAGGACAAGGATTCAGGAATCCCAGGCCAGCAGATGGCAGTGGTGAGCTGCCACCCCCAGCTCCGCAGCAGAGCTTTGGGTTCACGTTGCAGCCTGGCTCCCGTCCCAGGTCCCAGAGGGCTCTGGGCCGTGAGCAGCATGCAGGCCATGGCTCCTCCAGGCTCCTGCCTCAGCCCCGGGTGAGGCCTCCAGTGCCCAGACCGGAGCTGAAGGCTGACGGCCGTGCCCTTGGCACTGAGGGAGAGGACGTGGGTACAGGAGCGAGCACGTGGTCCCAGGCCCTGCCAGCAGCCCTGCTTCTCCGAGCGACCCCTCCTGGGGGAGCGGGAACTCACCTCGCGTGGTTGGCAGCATGTCCGAGAGGCCCTGCCAAGCAGTCACCATTTCTGGATTCTTTTCCAAGTCGGCAAAGTTCTTCCACACCCGGATGGCGCCGTCATCTTGGGGAGGGAAGAAACGGTCAGTATGTTCTTGCTGCTGGGGGAGCCGCCGGCCCAGGGCCATGAGCAGGGGAGCCACGCCACCCACGTGCTCGGCGGCTCCTGGCCTTCGGACGCCGTGTCCTCCCGTGGCCCTCAGACCCTTCTGGTGATGGGGACAGCCCCAGCGGAGGCAGTGGGGACCAGTTCATTCTCCACTTCACCCCGTCTCCATCTCCCCTCTGGCCAGTCGTCTCTGGTTGAGAAGGAACTGCTCCCCGGGACAGTCCTGGCGCCCGTCCCACCCGGGCCCTCGCTTTGAAGGGTGCTCTGCGGTAGGGCCGGGAGGCGGCCCCGCCCCGTTCCCGCCACGGGCTGCACGGGACGCGGGGAGCAGGCTGGGTCCTGGAGGAGGACACGGCCCAGCCTCCGGGAGCAGCCCAGGGCGCGGGCGGGTGCTCACCCGTGGCCGTGAGCAGCAGCGAGCAGTCCTGGCCATTCAGGTACTCCATGGCCGTGACCCGCGTGTACCGGGGGTTGCCGTTGTGAAAGTAGTCCAGCTTCTCTCCCTTCTCCCAGTCCCAGAAGCTGGAGGGAAGCAGCGGCCGCAGCCGTCACGGGGTGCAGGGAGCCGCCCGGCCCGGGCTCACGAGCATGCGGGGAGGGCGGCCAGGGAGGGCGGCGGCCATCGTACCAGATGCTGTCCTTGTCGGCCACGGCCACGCAGGGCGTGAAGGGGTGGAACTTGACCACGGAGGGCACGCCTGGGTTCCTGTTCAGAAATATCTGGTCGTCCAGCCTGGTGATACCTGCAGAGAAAGGCACGATGGGGGAGGGCCCCAGCTGGACGTGTGGCCAGCGCCGCAGCTCTGCCCTGCAGACACACGACAACAGACCTGGGTGAGACCGTGAGGTGTGACTGGGGTGGCCGCCGGCCCACATCCCGGCCTCACAGGCACAGGGTGGGTGGGGTGACCAGGACATATCACCAGGCCCAGAGCAGCAGCACCGGGAAGCTCGCTCGCGCGCCGAGTCTGCTTTAGGAGAAGAACAGCACAGGGAGGAGACGTGCCGAGTGCCTGCCGCGCGCACGCACGGAGGCGGGCCGGGAGCCTCCCGGTGCCTGGCCACGGCCAGGGTGGCCGCGGGGTCTGCTGGCGTTTAGGCGGTGTGGGGCGGGGTCCAAGGAGACGTGTGCGCCCCGGCCTTCGCCTTCCTTCTGCTGTCTCTGGAGGCCCCGAAGAGAGGGTGTCACTAACACCCTGCGATAAAGGAACACTGGTCTAGTCACAGACACGCTATGACGTCTGCAAACACCGGCACCTGGCGGCCACCTGTGATGCCCAGTGGATGGTGAGCACACAAAACCGGCTACTTGCTGCTGCGCACACGGCACAGTGTCCATCCTGCATGCCCTCCCGGCCCAGCGGCCTCAGGAGACGATCCACATAACTCGGACCCCTCGGCAGAGCCTGGGTGCTCCCACCTGGGCCTCCTCCCGGCTGCCAGGGCAGTTGTGCGCTCTTGGCCAGAGGCGTCCCCACAGGGCTGGAGAGACTGCAGGCTGGGGGGACAGACCTTGGCTTGCTGTCTAGAAAAGCCACTGAGTCCCTCCTGGCTCGGTGCTGAGTGGGCCCTCCCTGCTGGGTCCCCGTGTCCAGTCGTCCAGCCCGTGGGCAGGCTGGGAAGCAGAAAACACGTTTGTCCTCCCGGCCGGGCGTCAGGAGAGCCGCAGACTGGGGACTGGGTCGTGGGCCCAAGCAGAGGCTCTGCAAGCTCGCTATGGCCCCCAAGGAGCTGCAGCACCCGGCCGCAAAGTGGGGGCGGCAGGATGTCCGAGTGCGCTCCTGGAGTGGCCGATGGCTCCTTTCCAGAGGCAGACTTCAGGGGCGGTACACAGTCAGCTTGGTCTGGGCACCAGGGTCAAGGGCGCAGTGTCCTAGAGGATGCTCTGTGCCCGCCCGGCTGCAGCAGGGCCTCTGCTTCTGGGAAGGGATTGCTGGGACCTCACAGGTCAGGAGGGGAGATGAAATAGTGACGCGGACAGCTGCGAGCCCCAGTGAGCCGCTTGGGGCCCTGGCCCTGCAGTGAGGCCTGAGCCCGGTGGCCTGCACTCGCCTGGAGGGGTCACCGGGTCTCTGCTGCCAAACCTCTTCCCAGGGAGGCCCTGGATGGCCTCCTCGTCCTGACAGACAGGTGTCCTGGGCTCGCTGCCCTGTCCCTGGGTTCACTCTCGCGCACGCGCTCCTCCCGGGGTGCCCAGGAGGCTGCAGAAAGGGGCAGAAGGCTGGCTCGGGGCCCGGGCGGCACTCACCCCGCTGCAGGACCTGCTGCGCCTGCTTCCGGACGCGGCTGTTGCGCAGGAATCGCCACTCGCGCTCCTTCCGGGCCTGGCTCTCCAGGTCGTGCTCCTCCGGGATCTGGACGAGGGACACGGAGGAAGCTTGGCGTTAAAACCTGAGCTCTCGGGGTGGCCCCGTGTCGGATGGCGCTGGAGCCAGGATGGCCACTGGGATGTGATACGTGGGACAGCCCTGACTCCCCTCTGGGAGCCGCTGCCCACTGCGCCCTTGGGGTTTGGGCCTCCGAGCCCCTTGATCCAGGGCGGCCGGGCCTACCCAGCTGCTCAGAATGAGCCTGTCCGCTGCCCCCACAGCAGACGGGATGTGAGGACGGCACCTCCGGCAGGACACAGTGGCCTGCTTCACACAACCACAGGCAGTCAGACCGGGCTCCTGCCACTCTGTGCCACAGGGGATGGGTGTCGCGCTGGGGTGATGAGTGACGGGGAGAGCAGGGGTGGCTGGAGCCGGGCCGGGGCAGGTGTGGTGTCAGAGCCCGGCTTCTGCCCCACTGGACATACACAGGTGCAGACTGTCCTTTCCTCTGGTCCTGGAGCCAGCGACCCTCACTGCATGCTTGCAGGTATGTGTGCATGGGCCCTGAGGGGCACCTACGCCCAACTCGGGGAGCAGGGGCAGCGCCTCGTGGGCCATGACAGCCTTTCCCAAGTTGTGACATCAAGTCAGCTCGGCTGACCGACTCGTGCTGGCAAAGTCAGAGGGGTCATCTCCCAAAATACAAGCGAAATGAACTCAGTGAGAAAAGGACCCACGTTGGCGCCCGGTGGCTGACGGGAGCTGTGAAACCCAGGGACTCGGGTTGGCAACCTGGCTGGAGGGAAAACCAAGGCAGATAACGAACAACTAAATAAACGATGCTCCCCCTACTTCTCTTAAAAAGAGACAAGCTGCCTGCGGCTGGGACCGCACACGGCGGTGGCTGGCAGTGCATCTGCATGCAAGCGCAGGGCTGGGCCCAGGGCAGCGGGCGACCTGCGCAGGCACTGGAGCTGCTGATTAGAAGGGAAACACATGGTCCCACGCACAGTACCTGCAGCGTTCTGCGCTGTTTGTTCTGAAAAGTCAGATGCACATCCTGCACCGCGGGCGTCCATTCCCAGGTTTAGAAACGACCGGCAGGCGCAAGGGGCAGCATGGGTGTGGACAATGTGCCTCATGAGATGGCAATCCAGAGCCCACAGAGGATGACACGGGACTGATGGCATGAGCAGCGATGGGAGGCCTGGCTGAGGACGCAGCTCCGCGGGAGGCTGTCCAGGAGGGGCTTCTCCCAGCCAGAGGGGCCCACAGAGGCAATGTGGGGGCGACCGTAGGTCTGCAGACGAGACCTGCTCCCATCCCGAGTGCCCGAAGAGGAGGGCAGGGGCGGAAGCTGCTGCTGTGGCGTGCACGCCCGGGGGCCTGTGTGGGCCTCCCGACGACCGCCGGCTGCCGCCCCGTGCGCAGGCATCAGCCACCGCAGCTGGGGGCCTCTGTGGGCAGCCGCGACAAGCCGCCACGGGCAGGCACAGGGTGCCACGGGGTGGGGGTGGAGGAGGAGGAGGAGGAGGCCTGGAGACCCCAGGAGGCAGGAGTGACGCCCGGGACAGAAACTGGGTAACTCGGCCAGAGATGCTGCCCAGGGCCACAGCCCTGTGCTCCTGTGTTTGCTCCATGCAGCCCCGCTGGGTCCGACAGGGGCGTGGACATTGACGGCAGGGTCACAGAATGACAAACACAACACTGCCAGAGCGGGCAGCTCTGGACCTGTGGCCCCACAGCGATGGCCAAGAGCAGCCGCTCTTCCAGGTCGTGCGCAGGTCTGGGCCCAACCAGACCCCGGCAGCAGCCCGGCCCTCCCACCCAGAGCAAACCCTTGCACGACGGCGGAGCGTCTCCCTGTGAGACCTCTGGGCGACAGAGGCTCGAGGTGCAGGGTCGAATCTGACAGGCGAGGGGAGGGATCCAGGCAGCCAGGGAGCGGGACGCGCTGCCGTCCAGTGACGCGCTGGTGGTGCCTCCCTCACAGACGGTGCGTGGCTCGGCAGGCACGGGCGCGGGTGGCGGCTGGCGGCTGTCGCTGAGGCCGCCACAAGCCCTCACCCGGGCTCCGCACGGACGTGTTTCTGCTTCTCGGGGACAAGCTCTCGGAAGTCTGCCGGGTGCTAAGGGACATGTGCTCTCGGGCCTCCAGAGGGAGGCAGGGCCTGCCCAGGGCGAGATGCCGTCCTGCACAGGCTGACGGCTGGGCTCACGCTCAGCTGTGCGAGGGGCGCGAGGTGGGCGTGGGGTGCTGTGGCCAGAGCTCCAGCACCACGTACGGCGCCCTCTTCGCCCGTCCTGTCTCCGTGTCCTGGATGCAGACATGTCCCTGACCCTGTCGTGCCGCGACCTGGCTGCTGTCGCTGCACAGGCCTTGCCCACGCTGGAGGGATAAGTCCTCCAAGCTCGCTCCAGTCGCAGCTGTCTTGACGAGTCGTCATTGCTTTTCCCAGAATGCAGAACCAGCTCATCGACAGACCGCAGCGGGGGCCTGACGGCTCAGCAGCGCGGGGTCCTGCCCGGGCACAGCCGCAGCGGTTTGGGCACCTCTCACGCTGCGGAGAAACCTTACTGTCTCCTCAGCCCACAGTGACTCCCACGGCCTGGAGGGGGCGGCGAGCTGTCTGCAGGGAGTCCCGGCCATGGAGCACCGTGCATGGGGCCTGGCATGCCCCAGGCTGCGAGGGGAGCAACGGCGTTTTTCTCTGACTGTCCAGGACTAGCAGGGACTCATTTTTGTCACTAGGAGACCGCACACCCTTGCAAACCATCTACATTCCGAGCTGAGGCTCCGGGGCGGCGAGTCTGGGCCCGCGCTTCCTCAGCCTGCAGACGGCACGGCCTAAGCCGCAGCCCGGTAGGACTCGTCAGCATTCTCGCTGTGGGCGCAGGGAGAGGTGACAGAGGCCCGTTAGTTTCCAAGCGTGGCCCGAGTGAGACAGCGGCAGGAGACGTGCTCTGCTCCCGTCCACCAGGGTCCCCACGGGTCCTGAGCCGGCCAGCGGGTGCTGGTCAGAGCAGAGGGCACAGGGGCCAGAAACGGATGTAGGGCCCATGGAGCTGGGCCAGGCATTTCCCTTGGCCTCGCCGCCTGCCCCTCAGGCCCCAGCTCACCCTCCCGTCTGCTGCGGACCCTCTTTGAGCAACTGAGCAAAGCCCATGCGGAGACCGCGAGCAGGAGCCTGCGTGTCCGGCACCAGAGCTTGGGGACTGCACACCAGGATGCCACGAGGGGAGCCAGTGTGCTGAGACGGGACACCACCGAAGGCAGAAAGACACCTGATTTGAGTACAAATCCGGATCCCGCAAGGCTATGACACTCAGGGAGCCTGGGAGCATCCTGCAGACAACGTGGGGTTTTCTGGACACGGTCGTGCATCTGTGGACAGAGATGGCCCCATCCTCCCTGCACGGCTCGTGGAGTCTGCAGCTGAGCGGTGGACGCGGAATCGAGGCAGAGGGCGTCTGCGCCTTGGTCCTGCTGTCCGGGAAAGCGTCCGGCTGACCAGACAGAGCGGCCTTCCCGAGGGCGGGGAGGGCCCTTCTGCTCTGCTTTGGTCTGGGGTTCTTCTCTCGCTCGGAAGGTTTTCAGCTGCCTGCTTCGCGGCACAGCCCAGCCACGCTCATGCTGCGCTCAGGCCCGCCGGGGACCCTGCCTCGCGAGGGGCCAGAGCTGGCGCCCAGGCCTCCTCTCCCCCGGGCACCATCCCCGCGCGCAGACGCGCAGAAATCGGGAGTCAGAGCCCTTCTGCTGTCTGCCTTCCCCGACTTCCTCCTCTCTGTGCGTCTCCGGGCCTCTGCACTGCCACCGGAATGCGGGCTCAGCTCGTCACGCGGCGTCGAGTCTGTGGTCTGCTCAGGGGCCCTGGCTCGCAGGGACCCTCCGACACAAACAGCCTGTCTTCCTGTGTTAGGGGTTTGGTGTGAAGACACACTCACCCCACACCGGCTGTTTGCAATCATCCCCGACCTGGCGTGAGCAGACACCTGTGCCTCAGAAGAAAGAGAAAAGGGCACCTTCAGGGGAGAACGCCTGCTATATGAGAAAACACGAAAAAGCTGTGTGCGCAGGACCCGGCACTGTGGGGAGAGCCCACAGGGGGCACACGCACCTGCGTGTGAGGGACGCGCCGTCTGCTGTGTGGTCAGGTGGGTTCTCCGCAGGGCGCTTCCGGCTCTGTCCGTGCTGAGCAGCTGTGCCCAGCGCCGTGGCCTCCCCGCCGGGAGCTGCTGGCAGCAGGCTGGAGGGCCCAGGGCGCACACGACCCTGCAGAGCGTGGCACAGGGCATCTGGCCAGGGTGTCAGGGGCGCACACCACACCCGGGTGGTGCCCGAACGGCTGTTCCAGGGTAGCATGCGTAGTTCTAACTCGTTCTGTCTCTCCCATCTTCCATGTAACAGGTGCCTCTGGGCGCGTGTCGTTAGGTACACGGAGCAGGGTGTGGGGAACCACCGCTCAGACGGGGCTGCTGGTTTCTAGGACCTGCCCATCTGTAAGGCTCCTGCCGAACTGCCTCTCGCGGCAGTGTTTCATCTCCCACCAGTGCTTTCTGAGAGCTCCTATTTCCCTGCTCCCTGGTAAGCCAATCTCGGGACAGAATCAATCTTTGAAATTTGTCAACCTGAGAGTAGGAAAAGATACATTACTTTTGCAGTCAGAACAAATTTCAATAGATCTTATTTTTCTAAAGTGCACACAGACCATTTTCAACCCTTCCTAAAGCAGATGCGAGCTCTGGAAGGCACTGAGGACAGGGATGTCGCTTCATCAAAGCGAAGCACGAGACGGAGAGCAGGTGGGAGCGCGAACCGGGACTCGGCCCCCGCCCCCGGCCCCGAGCGCACTTCCGTCGTGGGAACACCGGTCTGTCACGCCGACCTCCGAGCTCGTAGCTTACAGGTGAAGCAGCTCACTGAGAGCTCCTAGTGCGTTTCACTGCGCAAACATGCCTAGCGACTGATGAGTCACAAAGAACACCCTTGTGAGAACACACTTGGAAAGAGCAGCACACGTTTGTTGAAGTACAAAGGTCCCGCCTCTGCTTCTGACGCTCGGGAAGGTCTGACTGGGAAGAACAGCTGCTCTGGCCCTGAAGACACCCGGTCCGTGGTCGCCGTCAGCAACCACAGGAGCTGACCACGCAGAGAGCTGCCTGTCACCAGGCAGCTGGGGGAGCCGTCCTGACACACCGCTCTGCGTCCGTGTGTCCTGAAGGCCTCCGGTGAGGGGACAGCCGCCAGCCTGCACTCCGTCTCCAGGGGGCTGTGCAGTGTCCATGCTGGCCGCCTTCCCGGAGGGAATCGCTCGTGTCCTTCTAGGGACACAAACGAAGGTCGAACACATGGGGATTGACAGCTGCATCTGAGGGGAGGTGCCACCATACCCGTCTGGCATGGGACCCGCCTCCGGAGAAGGGTCCTGGTCTGCTGAGGGCAAGCGCGGGAGCAGCATCCGAGGCTGCTCCAGGAAAGGAAAGCCAGTCGTTTGGGGAGAAGTCAAATCCCCGCGCAGGAGGAAGCGGTGCTGGCGGCCGGGGCGCTCTCCCCTGGCCTAGGCCCGGCCGGCGCTGCTCAGCAAGCCTGAAGGGCGCACGAGGGCCTGGCCGTCTGCTGTGCACACGGGGCTGTAGCAGGGAGCCCGGCCCGTGAGTGTCCCGTGAAGCCCAGGGAGGCCTGTCGCCCACCAGGGTGGGGCCGCCCGACAGCCACGGCAGGTGAGCTGGGACAGGCCGAGCGTGGCTGCTGTAACTGAGGCTACAGGCCCCAGTGTCTGTGGCTCTTTTCCTCTAATCCTTCCTCTGACGATGCGCCCAGGGCAGCAGTGACTCGGTCCACTGGCTGGAGCTGGCACAGTCCATACCTGTCCCGAGGACCCTGGGTCATGTCCCGGGGCCAGGAACAACCAAGATGAATGAAATGAAATAAATGCTCCCTCCTCTCTCTCCCTGTCCATTTGCCTTCATTCCTGCTGCATCTTCCTTTACGAGAAAACCGGTGTCCCGTGACCGCACAGCGACTCTGTTTGTGTGGAGGTGCAAACAGCAGATGAGACTCAAACGAGCCCCGGGCTCCAAAACGGGCCCACGGCGTGGGCGTGCAGCTTCTTCCAGCAACTCCACGACACTGCCGCGACGCGCTCAGCCACGTGAGACTGTCCTCAGCGGGGGACACCGAAGTGGCACACGTCGTGACTCCTCCTCATGTCATGGCTCTAGAGAAGTCGGCGCGGTCGCACCCTGGCTTCCACTCATAGCAAAGGGCAAGTCGAGGCGAATTCCATTGCTTCCCTCAGGCCCTGATGACGCCATTTAGTGTTTCAGTAGCAGACATGAGGGATCTCTGGGAAAGAGCCGGTACTCTGCAAGGAGATCACGCAGACGTATATGGGATGCAGCGAGACTGGGCCTGCGCTTTCCCAATTTCTAGCGCCGACGTGAGGACGGAGACAACCCAGCACGTGTGGCTCCCCAAGGCTGGGGCTCTGCAGCAATGGCCCCCAGGCAGGACGGGGAACAGACGTGAGGGACCTGGAGGAGTAACCGAGCAGCGGCCCAGTGCGTGGCCTTCAGAAGCTGAGCCCGCGGCCCCAGCGCAGCTGCCGAGGGCAACCTGGGGACAGGCCTGGAGGAGGCATCCAGAGGGCGTGACCTTGAAACTCAGATGGAAGGACACACTGCGGTGCAAGCTCAGAACAGGTGGGTCAGTGCTGAGGGGACAGGAGGGAAGGGAAGCCTACTTCTCTGGCTGTTTCATGTCAACTGTAGGCAGATCATATTTTCCTGAGACAAAACAGGACACTGGGACGGCAAAATGGGACGGGGTTCTGTGTTGGGGGTTACGGGGAAAGGAGACGGCGGAGCAATACGAGCACTCAGGCCGACAAGTCAGTACTAAGTGATGCCAACAGGTGATCACACAGCAACAGCATGTGGTCCGTCAGGATTTCACACAAATGGCCAGGGCCGGTGTGAGGAATTCTGGCTCCTTAGGAGAGAACCAAAGTTGCCACCCCAACAGACCCCACTCTAAATGTTCTGAAACACACGCCACTTTAACTATCCCAGTGCCAGAAATGCCCAGAAACCGGCCCGTGCCAGAGATACCCCACAGCTGTCCTGTGGTTCGACCACGCTGCAGTGTTTTGCTCCTTTTGAAGAAACAGGTGCACGCCCGGTGGGCGGACCCTCTGCCCGCGGCTCCTGTTTCCACACAAGGGCAGCACCAGCTTAGTGGCCACTGTCCATCGCAGTCGGTACCATAACGGCCTTCTTTAATGTGGGGAAAAGGGGCAGCTGCTTTGGGTCCCTTCAAGAGACTGGGCCTGGGGCACCTCCATTGCCCTTTTTCCCCACAATTAAAGATGGCCCTGGTTTATTAAAAATGGGACAAAATCAACATTTATATTAAAATGATGGGAAAGTCAGGAAATATGAAAAAAAAGGTACAGTCCCATCCCATTTAAGTCGGTACGTGTGGCCAGCCTTGTCAGTGTCACCACCAGCTACCACGGCATGGTTTGGTGTCACCCTTCACAGCTCAGGGCAGAGGGACAGAAGCCCGAGGTCTGCGCTGATGGGGGCAGAGGGCCTCCAGCCCTGGCACCTGCCTCCAGCCTCGGCCCAGTCAGGTCAGCTGGGAGCGGTGCGGACGCCCCTGGAGCGCCTCCTGAGAGCCAGGTCCTGAGGGCCGGGGCGGGGCCAGGCTCCGCGCCACCGACCTAACAGCGCGCAGGTACCTTCATGACGGGCTGGGCGAAGTAGCGCGCGCTCCAGTCGCAGAAGCCTGTCTGCACCGTGGCCGAGACGAAGTTCTTGTGTCCGGCAGCGTCGTCTGGGTCGTCGGTGGTCTTAGGGAGTTGGGAAGGAAAAGGACAGGAACGTCACACGCTGGGCCCGCGAGTAGTGGTGTCTGCTCCTAGGACACCACCCGGTGTGGCCTCGTCTCTGTGCTGGAGACCAGAACCCTGCCGGACAGACGGCTCAGGAGCCTGAGCCAAGGGCTTGACCGTGTCTACACGGGACCCGCATCACTGGGGGCGGCCGAGGGGCTCGGGCCCTGGGTGCAGCTCTGAGGTCAACTCCGGGTCCCACGGGGCAAGACTGCAGACCCTCACCGGCCCTGCACTGGGCTCTGAGGGCGGGCACGGCTCGGGGCGCCGGGACCTCGGTGTTCACGGCTACCGTGCGGGACGCTGTGCTCTGGAGCAGGCGGACGCGAAGTACGTGCCGGCAGCAGAACCCGGGTGGGGGCGGGCTGAGCCCTCACAGAGAGCCGCCATCAGGGCCCTCGGGGGACCCGCAGCGGGGGGGCGGAGTGGCAGGTCTCCCTTGGCCTGTGGCTGCCGCTGGCCACCACTGATCAGGGCCAGGGCCAGGGCCACGGGCCTGTGCTGGGTCAGCTGGGAGGCGCAGCCTCACCCTGGGAGCTGTGGCTGTTTCTAAGGTGGCAGCCCTGAGAGCTGGGACTGGGCTGGGGGGTGTGCAGGCCTCCCGACCATGGCTGATGGCCGGCACGTCCCTATGAGCACTCTGCATGGACGTGGACGGGACAGGCAGGGCCCAGTGCGCACCCGCTCCCCCGTGTCCTCAGCCGCGGCCAACGAGACCCAAGTCCTCCTCTCCTGAACGGTCTCTCTCCACTTAAAGGCAGAAGCCCGACCCTCTGCGGGCCTTGCTGGACACTCCTGGAACCAATGACCAGGTCAGAAGGCACCTCGGCAGGGTCAGGAGCAGGGAAGCTGGCGTGGGAGGGGGCACAGGTGGCGCACGAGCCCCCGCGTGTACCTGCTCGGGGCCCTTATCGAACATCTTCCGCGTGCGCGGGAACTGGTGCGAGTGCGGCGTGTACTGCGCCCCCGGGGGGCCGGCAGGGCCGGGCCGGCCTGCAGACAGCTCTCGGCTGACCGGCTGCTTGGCCACGTCGTTGGTCAGGCTGGAGCTGCTTGCGCTGGATGTTGGGGGTGAGCCTCTGCGTCGGGGGAAGAAAATTGCCTTCACCCGGAGTCCGCTATTTTGAAGGAAACGAACCGCCCGTCCAGGGGGCCCGTCTTCCCCTGGCAAGGGGGTCGGGACGGACCGTGTGGGACAGTACCGTCCCTGAGCCACGGCCCGAGTCAGCGGATGCTGGCTGGCTGTGGGGGAGACGCACTGTCACACACCGATGGGCCACAGAAGCGGGCCGGGTGCAGTGCCTGCGGCTCCAACGTGCAGAAGTAAGACTCCCAGCAGGGCCTGGGATCGGGATGAAGGTGGGGGCAGGGAGGCTGCTCGGGGGCTCACCCGGCCTGGTGGATGTGGATGCTCTTGTTGGTGGGGCTGGCAGGCGCCGACTGTGTGAGTGAGGACGTGGAGAAGATACGCTGAGGCCGGGCGTTCACTGTGGCCTGAAAGCAAAGGGACAGCGGGGGACGGTTGGGGCGGTGGCCTCTGTGGCTGTGGTTGGAAGCACAGGGCCGCAAGGTGCTTTCTGGTGCAGTGACACCATCTCACATCCCTGTGGAAGGTCCCAGTGAAACATCTGCCCCAAAAGTCACCGTGCAGGTGACAGGGTGCCTATGCTTTCTTAGAGATGCTCCGCTGGGTGTGGGGCTGCCCACTGGAAAAGCAGGGTCCACAAGCACTTTTGGCCCGGCCCCGCTGGCCCGGCCCTCAAGAAGAGCGGTCCCTGGTTGCCCTCAGCTTGGCCCCCGTGTTTTTGCTGAGAAGGCTAAGATTTTGCTGCTTTTCCTGTTGGAGGGGCCGAAGGGGCCAAGAACCTGCCGCATGGCCTGCAGGACCCCCCCGTCTGCCCTGTTGCTCCCAGGGGCCCTGGAGGTCCTCTCAGGGCTGGACTGGGGGGACGAGACCCCAGAGGAGCACTCTGTGGTTGGACACAGGAGGGCAGTCCTGCAAACTTCTGACCGCAGCATTTGTGTGGTTTGACATTTTACCAGGAAAAGATCTGAGACACTTAAGAGCTGGCCTGCAGGAGAGAAGTGGTTTGTTTTGGTTTGATTTTTAACAGCACTTGAGGTGTGTGTGGAAGCCGGACGTCGGTCCTCAGCGGGGAGCACGCAAGCTGCTGGCTGCTCCCCGCTGCAGGCCTGCTGTCCAGGCTCCTCTGGGCTGTATCTGGGAGGCCTCGGGTCAGCGCTCCCTTGTCGGGGGCAGGTGGCCCCCGCCGCCGCCAGCTCTGCTCCCAGCGGACGACCTGGCCTCGTGGGGGGCTTGGGGCCCTTGACCAGCCGCTGCCCTTGACCTGACATTTGTTTCTCGCTCAGGGCACTGGACCTGCCTTCAGCCGGAACAGAGAACTGCAGAAAATGTGGACACAGACCTGTCGCTACGTAACACCAGGGACTCCTAAATGACCCTCTAGCCCCTAGAGGCGCTTTACTTCCTGATGTGCCTACGTGCTGCGCGTGGTGATTAGGTCTGACACATGCAAGGCCTTGAGTCAGAGGCACCCACAGGACGTCGAGAAATCTAAGAAACTGTAAACCTAACATGTGCCTCCTCGAAACTTGCAAAAAGGCAGTGGGAGGTGAGGGTGAAGCCAGAAACTTGGGGTTGGAACAAAGACGAGGATGACACGGAAGCCACCATGCGGCTGCTCAGCGCTTGGCGCAGGGGTGGGGCTCGGGGTCAGGCTCACTGCTTCCTTCAGGCCCCCCGCTGCTGCTGCCCCTCTGCTCTTCAGATAGGAAACAGAGCAGCCCGTCTGGGTGGTAGGGTGATTGCCCCAACTCTCCTCAGGACTCTGGTGGGGGCGCAGGGAGGCTTCTTCAGTCAGACCATCCCTGCTGTTCAGTGAGCGTTTCTCCCTGTCAATTAAGTGCCAGAAGGCGGGTGGGGACAGAGGACACTCAGGGAACGGGGTGGTGCCTTTTGTTCCACAGTTCACTCCTTTTCTCTCCCTGCAGTGGATCCAGGGACAACGGCTGCCCCTGGGGCAGAGCTGCAGCATCAAGGCGATGGCCTCCAGGACTCTGTCTTCCTTGCAGCCAGGTCGGTCTCTCGCAGGCAGCAAGCGCTCCTGAGCGTGACTCCTCGCAGACGGGACACGCATGTGCGCGGCTCCAGCCTTCACCACCATCCTTCAGCAGGTGGGGCTGCTTCACAAGGCGAGAAAGACTCAGGAAGAGACGTGGTGACGTGGACGGTGCACCTCTGAATGGGGTTTGACAAGGTCGGGCCCACGGCAGGCTGGGGTTGCAGAAAGGGGCCCTCTGAGTGCAGATGGGCTGGGTTCAGTGAGGAGAGCGGCCCAGAAGGCACGGCTGCTCCAGGCACAACGCAGAGTCTGCTGCTCAGAGGTCTGACCACACTGCCAGGACGCGAGTGCTCCTGCTGGACACTCAGCACTCAGGGCCATCAGCCGAGAAAACAGGCCCCGTGACACCCACACGCACCACAGGATGGCTGACAGGGGTCTGCAGGGGCCCTGCACTCTCCTTCCCACAGCCCTGGGGTGACGGGCCGGGCGAGAGCCAGCAGTCCTTGAAGCCACAATCGCTGTGAGGACACTCACAAGGGCCCCGATTCTGGGAAACACCCTGCGGTACCCGAGCCCCACCCCGGGGCAGTGTGCACGTCGGCCGGGCAGGCCTGCGGGGCTCTGGGACCAGGGGCAGCGCTGATTCGGGATGCCAGCTAGTCCCAGTGTGCTGCCAGCGCCTCTAGGTCTGCAGAAGTCTCATCAGGGCGCTGTGACGGTCCCAAAGTGCCCTCCGCCTAGACTGGAGGAAGGGCCACTGACGTGACTCCCAGGGAGGCCACCTCCGAATCGGGGCCCCAGGTGCTGGGGTGCAGCCATGCTTCCCTGGGGTGCAGTGGGTGGGGCCGTAGGGGTCCCTAGCGAGAAGTGAAGGCCTCGACCAGGAAGCCGTCGGGCGCGTCTCAGTGGCCAGCCGGCCAGACGCAGGTCCCCGATGCTCGGCACCGCCTGGCCAACAGCCTGACCCCAAACCTGACGCTTACGCTGAGACGCGGCCGTGGGTGCCCAGGTCGCACCCTTGTGCACCCTTCCTTCTGCAAGGAAGCAACTTGCAGAAGCTGTGGCGTGGGGGATGCTCCGCGTGATAAGATGCTTTTCAGAGAAGCAACGGTGAGCGTGAGCCGGGCTCAGCGATGGCTTCCCGGGGGGCCCCTCTGACAGCCCTGACTCTCGTTTTGACCCGCGCACACAGCTGCAGACGCAGAAGAGGCTGTGGAGTCTCTAGCAGCTTGCAGGCTTGAAAATCCCCCCCAAACAGGGCACGCAGTGGCGACTCTCGTGTGGCCCCGGCCGTCCAACACCT
>RJWH01002880.1:166818-194924 GCA_004363575.1 Solenodon paradoxus
GGGGGGGGGGGGGGGGGGGGGGGGGGGGGGGAGGCTTCCCAGGTCTCTGGGGACAGTGAGGGAGACCCAGGCTGCGAGGAAGCACTGGGGGCTAAATAACCCCAGAACAGGGCACAGGGCGCGGGGAAAAGCAGACAAAGGCTGCGGGCTGCCTGTCTGGACAGACTGGAACTGGGAGCCTCTGCCTGAGCCAGCGGAGTTGAGGACACGGTGGGGACAAAGACCCTTGTCAGGACGTGGAAAGGAACCGACAGGTGTCCATGAACCGGAAGTGGCTCTGGGAGTCCCCGCCGGAGAGCCGGCAGGGAGGAGGGCACCCACCTTGTAGGCGATGCTGTTGAGCACCCTCATGGCCAGGTCGGACACGTCTGGGTAGGGGTCGGCGGCCAGGTGCAGCAGCACCCTCCAGATCTGCGTGTACACGCTGTTGAAGGACACGCCTGGGGAGAGACGGCGGGGTTGGCGCCGGGCAGTGCCCGTCGTGCCATCAGGACGGGCTCAGAGGCCCGACCGCCAGAAGCTGCCGTTCGGGAGGGAGGCCTGGCTTGACGCAGGGCAGCTGGGCCCTGGCGGGTAGGGGTCGGGTGCAGTCCACATACATCCAGGGTCCTGGGTTCACGCCCCGGGGCCGGTGTGAACACCCAAGATGAATAAAATTAAGTAAAAGTAAAACAAAAACACGGTGCGGCCTGCTGGAGCTGTTGGGTCAGCCGCCTCCGCAGGAGGGCAGCCCCGCCCTGGGTCGAGTCCAGGTGAGGGGAACAGCCCGCGTGAACGGCTACATAAAAACAAACGGGACGCTGCTCCCTGCCTGCCCGCCTTCACGGGTGTCGCGTCCCCGAGGCGGCAGCTGTGCGGAGCCGGGTACTGGGTGTACACGGCGGGACAGCAGGAGGAGGCCCATCTCCGCGGGCTCCTGGGGACGCTGGCGAGCAGCGTGAGGCTGAAGGAGCAGCGCCCCCAGGAGCCCGCAGGAGGCCGGGGGTGGGTGGCAGACCCGCGGCGTCGGGCCCGCACGGTGCTGAGTGACTTCCCAGAGTTTTACTGATGTTGCTCACTTTCTGGCAGAAGATTTCAGCTTTGTTAGAACACTGACTCGATGGGGAATTAAATCCCATTTTGGTCAGTGTTGGGCCGCAATGAATGGTGAAAATACGAAAGTGGGACATGACGTCTGTCTGCTCCCCTTCTTCTCTGCGTTTGGCCACCATCGTCCTCCCCAGCCCTCTGGAGATGAACATTCTCTTTACAATCTGTTGTCTCCAAATGGCGCCTCTGAATCCACGCAGACCGGGCCCCCGGGGAGTGCGGCGCCTGAGCCCTGCACCCCACGCCCCCACCCCGGGGACGGCGCCTGGACAGGCCTTGCCTGGCACACACGGAATGCCCATCTGCACCGAGAGCCAATTTCCATGTCTAGACTAAAAGTAACAAAGGATTGTAACTAATGGCCTTAGGAGATTCATTCTTCGGAGCGATGGCCACAACTTCCGAGCAGCGTAAGGGGAAGGAAAATTTGCTCCGAGCTCTGAGTCAGGTCTGCATTCTGGAGATTCTCTGGGCTGGCCGTCCTTGGAGTGAGAGCTGGGGTTTTGGGATACCTGCTCCGCTGTGACCAGGACAGGGGTGCCGCGTGCCCTGTGTCCCCTTGTGTCTGCTACCCCCGCTCTATACAATCAGGCCAAGATGGCGAGCCGCAGGTGGGCCATCTCCACACGGGTTTTGTCCTCTCCTGGCCCTGCACTGCTGCCACTCTGCCCTCTGGGCGCCCAGTGGTGCTGAGGGTGGGTGGTCCACACGTGAGAGGCGGCCTGGCTAGACCCTGGGGCGGCGAGGCAGGGGCAGGCCCCAGGTCAGAGGCGTGCACCAGGGTGGGGACAGAGGCTGTGCGGGCCTCGCTCAGGACGTCACGGCTGGGAGTGTCCAGGTCAGTGCCGTCGTGAGGACGAGTGCGTGTCGCTGGGACACACTGGAGGGCAGGCCTGGGAAGGACGGCCCTGCAGGGGCAGCGCACAGGCGTCAGGATAAGACTCCCGAGCAGCTTCCTGATGCGAGGTGACAGACTGGGGTCCCGCTGGACCATGCAGCCCAGGGTCCACAGGAGATGGGGCACCACAGTGGGAGGGCTGGGCTGGCTCGGGGAACAGTGGGGCTGCAGGGACGTGCCGGGTGGCACGCTTTTGAAACCTCTTGTGCAATATTCAGTGAAGCAGAGTAAGAGCCTGCTGCTCTCTGGGAGAGGAAGACGGCGCTGGTCTGACGCGGGCATGACTGCAGGTGACGAGTGGCAAGTGCGCGCGCGGCACGGGGGGTGGAGAGGGATGCTCGGGTCCCGGCGGAAGGAGGGAGCCCGTCTCCTTCAGAGGAACCGCTGTCGGGGTCTCTGAGTGGGTGCGGCCTTACTTAGAACCCGGGGCAGACATGGCATCGCAGCGACAGGTGGAGGCGCCACTGTCCCCTTATTCTCAGGAAGGAAAGTACTGTCCACTTACAGCCGCTTTGCCGGGAATAAATGGTCAGAGACAGATGATCGTTTACAGTCACAGAACCATGAAGTCCCTCAGATGAAGCGGCTGCCTCCATGCAAACTGAAGCCGTGTTAAAAGGCACCAACTTCAACTTAGGTGGGGAAGGTAGTGGCGCTCAGGGTGGGAGACTCCATGTCCTGAGACCCCGCTTCTCCCAGCTGACCCTGCCCTTCAGCGAGCTGCAAACAAGGCCTGTCCCGCCGCGGCCGTGGGCTGGAGGCCGGCAGGCGCGCGACAAGCAGCCCGTTGCAGTGGGCGGGCAATGCGGGTCGCGTGGGCGAAACAGGCCCCACACCTCACAGGGAGTGCCGGGTCACGATGCAGGCGGGGCACAAACGAGGACGACAATGTGAGATGTAAAGGACCTCGGGAGTGTCTTGAAGACACGCAAAGAGGAAGAATGAAGACAGATGGGTTCTCATATAAAGGAAAATTGAATGGAAACTTGCATAAAGCCCCAGACGGGAAGGAACTCCCGGAGGCTGGTGAACGTCGGCGCCCCTGTCTGGCTGGCCCTGCCTGAGCCTCACACACAGTCACTCTGGAGACAGGGAGGTCCCGCTCGGGCCGAGGGGACAACTGAACCTTAACTCAGACGCCGTTTCTGGTGGGTAAGCGTGAAGGGGTGTGGAGACTGCAGGTGGGGCTGGAAGGAGATGGTGCCCGGGAGTAGGACCCTCAGCTGGGAAGGGCCAGAGCGTCTGCAGGGGACACCGTGCCCAGCTGGATCATCACTGCAGGGAATGAGCTGCAGCACGAGGATGGGGGAGGCTCTGGATGCCTCCCCCAGATGCTGGTGACCACAAGAGCCTGTGGAACAGCATCGGACCAAGGGGAGTGGCGGGGCGCTCCTGCTGCTCACAGCGAAGCCGCCTCTGGCTCCACACAGCCCACCTTCACGGGTGGCGGGCAGGGGTAGGGCAGCCTGCCGGGGGGCTCACCTATGAGGGAGTTGAGGGACGAGTAGGAGCTGACGCGGCGCATCTTGTCGATGGTCTCGAAGGACAGGAGGTACTCCTCGTTCTCGGGGCTGCCCAGGGTGCTGCTGGCGCTGCTGCTGGTGCTCAGGTTGCCAGGAGAGAAGGCGGCAGCCGAGCTGCCCGCTGGTGGACACAGGGACAGAAGTCGGGGAGAGCTCCAGCCCGCTCTCCATGCCGTACGGCCTGCTGCAAGGGCGTGCTGTGTGCTCGCAGCACAAGCTCCCCGCCCGCCACCCGAGCCGCCCTGAGCCCCCGCCTGCTGCAGGCCCGAGCGCGCAGTCTGGTGCGCAGGACCCCGTCTACGGGACACCTGGCTGGGAGTCCAGACGTGGGAGACCTGCTCCAAGGTTAGCAGAGGGGACACGGCCACTCGTCATGGCAGAGATGGGTGGGGGACCCTTGCTTACGTCAAAATCTCTGAAAATAAACTCCCCACGGCCCAGCCCAATTCCCCAAGCCCCAGAATCTCACATTCTTCCGTCAAGCTCAGGTTCTGCAAGGACTTGTTCAAGTTCCTAGCTGTGGTGACAGCCCGAATGTTCCCGTAGGAGCTCACGGAGCGAAGCCGGGGTGTGCAGGGGCTGTCCCGCACGGGGGTCAGACTCCCCCCGTCTATGGGAAAAGGGCAGAGTCGTGATGGCCGGGCAGCGCCCTTCCGTGGCCACAACCGCCTGACAGGGATGCCCCGAGTGCCCCACACTTCGTAAGGACATGACGGATGTGTCAGGTCCGCAGAACAAAGTAACGCCAGGCAATGGGACTGAGACAGGGCCCCCGGGCTGGACACAGGTGCTAGGACTGGGCTCAGGCGGGACGCTGCTGTCCTTGGGCAGGACCTCACCCGTTCCCCACTCTGCCGTCTCTGGCGGGGCAGGCAGGGCCAGGCACTCATGTGGAGGTGACCGTGCTTTGGGCAGGGGCGCAGGGAGAAAGGGAGCTCCTGCATGGCCCGCAGGCCCGTCCGCACCCATGGCCATCCTCTAAAATGTCCACGAATTTGGTCCCAAGAGTTAAGGGCAGGAAAAGAGCCAGAGGCAGTGCAGCCCTCGGTCCCCTAACAGCTTGGACAGCTGTGGTTAGGGTCCTGGTCCCAGACGGCCGGGCCCCGTACCCGAGGTGGCTGGCGAGGGCAGCGGGTAGTTCTTCTCCTCCTCCATGAACTGCAAGGCCACGGTGCAGAAGTTGCTTTCATACTGAACTACGAGATGGCTCAGGGCGACCACCAGCTCCTGCCGGGAAGAAGGGCGAGGACACTCAGTGACAGCTGGAGAAGCTGTGGAAAAGCAGCGGGAATCAAGCTGCCACGGATGCCTGAGTCACCGCAGGAAGACGGGCTGAGAGCCAGCTCTGCACCGGGGGCACAGGGCCGTCCTGTTGGCACCCTGCCCGGTGTCTCAGGCTCCTGCTCCGGTCCCTCCCACTGCTGGGTGCTCCAAGGCCCTCCCACTCCTGTCTGCACCCCTTCCATGCCTGCTGCCCCCATTCCACACCTGTCTGCACACCTAATCCCACACCTGCTGCACCTACTCCCATACCTGTCTGTGCCCTCATTACCACACGCCTGCACCCACTCCCACACCTGCTGCACCCCACCTGTGCCCATATCTGCCTGTACTCCCAACGCCCACATGCACTGAGGTCCCCTATACACTGGGCCAGCTTTGTCCTGTAGAGACAAAGACTGAGTTGTCTGGAAAAGCACTGTCCCTGCCCTTGAATGGAGACACACTGCCAGCTGGGACTTCATCCCAGTGTCCCCAGCTCACCCTGAGCACACCCCCTGCTCGATTCCCCGATACTGCCCCTTCCCTTCTATGCCTTATACCACTTCCCTCCCTGCCCAGGTGCAAGCTCTGGACAGAGGAGCAGGCTGACACCCAGCGGGACAGGGCAGGGCAGAGGTGTGCGTGCGGCCCAGCCCGGCCCAGCCCCCGGCAGCTCCCACGCGGGAGCTCACGGGTTCTGCACAGGGACAGCGAGAGGGCGCCATGCGCGCCCAGAGCCACAGCCAGCACTGGGGATGCTTGGGACCTCAGTGGCGCCCCCAGACTGGGACCTCAGAGGAACATCCTTTTTCTTTTCCTTAATGCGCATTTTAAAGGGTTTTTTTTTTTTTTTAACAAAGAGGCAAAGAGGCTTTCCCTTCTTCCAGGGGAACATGAAGGGACAATTAGGATTGGTGCTCTCCTAGTGATCTCACCCCCCCCGGAGACTCCACCCTGCCCGGGGCAGCCCTGGAGGCGACACGAACCCACAGGAGGCCTGCTGATGACCCTGTCGTGACTCACAGGAGCCAGGGGCAGAGCAGCGCTGCTGGTGGCATCTCGACGTGTGCAGGCGTTCACCGCGGGCGCCGCCACGCCTGGGGTCACGTACCTTCCGGACCACGGGGCTCCCGTCGTTGATGAGCTGGGCCAGCATCATGGCCACGTTGTGGTCGATGGTCGTGGAGTGGTCGGTCCTCTCTGCAGAGTTGCCGACAAACGTGCCGAGTGCGAAGACGGCTGCGCAGCGCACCTGCCGGGCAGGATGGGCGGTATGGATGCCTGCTGGGAGTCTGGGGCCCTGGGTGGGAAGAGCCGCCCCTGGCCCAGCTCGGGCAGCCACTTCTGGAGCTCACAGGTCCAGCGGGCACCATGAGACCAGAGAGGTCGGCTCTGGGCTGACTCAGCCCCCGAAAGGTCCCCAGGGAAATGGTAAAAGAGCTGACGCTTGTGTGGCAGCAAGGTGTTGGTGAGACATGCGGGAGGGGTGGGTGGGGCCAGCGAGGCCCTGCAGACAGAGCGGGAGCAGCCCGGGAGGGTGAAGGCAGGGCTGCACCGGAGGGCGGTCACCCAGGGTCCCTGGGAAGTCTCCCTTCCACTTTGTCCCCACCTGGGCGACGCCTCGTCCGAGAGCAGGCCTGACCCTCCCTGGGACACAGGCTCCGGCTCCCACTCATTCAGCGCTGCCAGTGTGGCCAGTGCCTGGGTTCAGCCTTAGGAGACTGTCCTCCACTGAGGCTGAACCTGTCGCCCCCTCGGACACCTCAGGGAGGCTGGCGATGGGGCGTGGCCTTGGGGTCGGAGGCCAGGATGCCCTGTGCCCCCGGGGCGCCCTGGCCGGCTCCCTCGCCCTCCCAGTTCCAGCGCAGCGTGCTGGGTGGCACTTGGGCACCGCCCAGGGCTGACTGGGAGACAGGTGGGCCTCAGCCCTGGCAGACAGGCGTTCTCCTCGGACACGGCTCCCGGCTCACCTCGGGAATGGGGTCGGAGAGGAGGCTGCAGAGCTTTTCGTGAGCGCTGTCCCTGACACCGCACCACCGGGCCGAGTCGAAGTTCTGCCAGATGCGTCCCAGGCAGATGGCCACCCACTGGCGCAGCAGCGGGTGGGGGTCACTGAGCTGCTCCAGGCAGATGGCGATCAGGTTTCCCTGGAGGCAGGCCTCCTGCAGGCAGAACCACGCGCAGCACGGTCCTGGCACCGAACCGCAGCCACGCGGGGGCGGCTCACCGGCCCCCACTCCGCCCCCTCAGACGACCGGACAGCGGCCCTGACTGCGGGGCAGCTGGGAGCAGGGCTCCGGGCCACTCACCTGCCCTGTGTTGTAGCTGTTGACAATCACCGCGAGGATGAAGGCCGTCATTGTCCTGTGCTCAGCCTGGAAGACAGAAGCCACCGGCTTCACACCCGGGGAGCCAGGTCCCCGAGTGCGGTCCCTGTCAGTGTCCTATGAGCCCTGGATGGGGACGACGGCGATGACGGCCTCTGGTCCTCAGCGAGACACCATCAGGGAGGTATAGCGGCTCCCGGGTTCTGGCTGCAGGGCGGTGGGACCCCAGCATGTGCACGGCTGTTGGACCGCCACCGCCTGGCCCGTGACAAGGGAGCGCGTGCCCCTGCCGAGCGCTCTGGTGGTGCAGGAGTGGACACAACCAAGCTGTCCTCTTCCAGGCTTACTGGATGGTCAGCAACGTTCTCTTGTCCTCGGGGCCGCTACTGACCAGAACAGTGTTGAATGCCAGCGGTGCCCCCGAGTTTGACGTGCGCTCGGCCAGTGTTCTCTCATCTCTGGATGAATCATGCTCTCATTCCAATGTCCCCCCAAGTCCTGGACCCCAGGTCTGAGAGTAATCACCTATTTTTACTGTCTGCCACCTTCTTCTGAGCTTCCTCACCTTCTCTCCGCTCCGGACTCTTCTCCCCAAGTCCCATCTCGTGAGCCCTGTGGTGGTCGGGGGCGGAACTGTGGGGTCCTGGTTGGGAAGGCGCCCAGGGGCCTGGGACCCTCCCTCATTCTGGGGCCTGCAGGGTGTCCTTTCTGTCGACCTCCTCTTGGGCCCCGTGGGTCTGCTTTATCCGGCCGGCCCAGCACGCCCGTGCTTCCTCCACGCAGCTCCCCGCTGCCCCACCCGCTGCTCCTGCTGGCCCGGGGCTGCTGCTCCTGCGCGATCAACAGTGGGGACTGAGGCCGCCACTAAACCGCCTCCATGTCTAACTTTCCCCCAAATTTGCCATCATAATACAAGAGTCCAGTCGTTTTGGGGAGCAAGTCAAAAGACAGAACACATTGTTTTCTTCCAACACGACCTCAGCAGAAACAAAACAAGGTTCATTTCTGGAGACAACTGAAACCACGTTCAATTTACCTTTTCCACGCGGACTTAAGTCTCCGTTCCCCTACCTGGCCCCTGCTCACTCGTGGGGGAGCGAGGCTGGCCCGGGGTCGGCGGGCCTGTCCCTACAGAAGGCTTCTCCCTTTGTGTCTCTCCATGACCCTGGAGGTTCGAGGTCCGGCCCACCTGGGCTGCATCTGCTGGTCCCCTGGTCAGCATGACAAGGATGCCCATCTGCAACCCCTCCTCCCACTGCTTTCCAGCCTTTGCCATTTGGGGTTCCCTTTCCCTTATTTCTGGGCCTCAGCACGCCCGCAGCTGCGCGGGGCCGCGGTTGGCCAAGCTCCGGGCTGCTGCAAACTGCCGGCCCGCGCTCCGGCCTCGGGCGGCGCCTTTCTGACCCCCAGAGCCTGAGCTCCCGAGCGGGATGCTCAAGCGTCCGTGGCGTTGGCCACCCCAGTTCAGCACAGGCGCCTCGGACCCTCCCCGGAGAGCCTCCCTTGTGTTTAGAAAAGAGGCTTAAGGGGCCGTGTCCTGGGGTCCAAGCGCTGCCTCCGAGGCTGCACGTCTGGAGTCAAATGCGTCAGCTGTGGGGCGGCTCTCTGCCATTAAGGGCGCGACTGCCTGGCGTTCACAGGGGTGGCCGGTGCTACTCGCCCATCGTGAACCTCAGAAACTTGGAAGAATAAAATATACTAAAAACTTCGACTTTCAGGCCACCTCGTCTTCCCTCCCTTCCTGACTCATCGGTGCCTGGCCACTTTCTAGAACCTTCTCTCAGCAGTCAACGGTCATGTTCTGGGCATATGAACCCCTGAACTGACTCCAGCCGCCAGGACGCAGGGGCGATTCTGCTGTGTTCCCGGGACGTGGGAGAGCAGCCGCATGGACGACGCTGCAGACAGGGGGCGGCTGCAGACGCTGTGCTCGGCGCCCCACCCAGGCGCCCCGGTCCTTACCGGCATGTACGGGTCTGCCAGGACCGAGAGGAAGTACTTGTGGCCGCTGTCCTTCACCAGGTCGGCCTGGCACGACTGTGGAGAGACAGAGCAGTGAGCACAGTGCCGCGACGGCTCCAGCCGCCCTCCTTGCCTGAGCAGGAGGCCCAGCACCAGGGCAGCTCTGAGCCCGGACGGGGCACCCAGCTGTGCTCTCCCTTGGCCTCGGCCTGCCTGTCTGCTGGGGTCACCCCGCCCGCCTCTCGAGCTGGATGTCTGGTCCGACAGGCACCTGCACTCAAGTCATGGGCTTTGGCGACCTCACCCAGTAACAAGCAGCATGTGCCTTACAGGTGCTCCCGGGCGACTGGCCAGCTCCGGGCTCTGCAGGGGCCTGATGGGGGCCACGCCCGCGCCAGCGCGCACCGACATGAACCCGGCAAGCCTGCGTGCACATTGCTGGAGGACCCGTGGTGCGCAGGCACAGATGGGGTCTTGGACACTTGCCCTGTGCCCTGTGGATAGCGCAGGGACAGCGGGTGGCGAGAGGGGCTGGGTGCTCCCTGGAGAAGCCTCAGGAGGGTGGGCAGGGGGGCGACGGGAGAGGCAGGACAGAGCAGGTCCGTCTGCTGGGGTGTGGGGTGCAGGACGGCGTGGGGAGGGGCCGACAGGGCCCACAGGGGCAGGGACATGGGGTCCCTGAGTCTGCACCCAGGCGTGGAGGCAGAGCTGAAACAGAGTCAGCTGGCGATCTGAGGCTGGGGGTGACATGCAGGGGGTGGCTTGTTCTTGGAGGGGGGTCTGGGGTGAGTGTCCAGGCAGGGCTGGAGACACTTGGGCAGCGTGTTCCGCCCCGTGGGTACCGCTCCAGAACCCCGGGGCTGCACGTGCACTCTGCCCGGATGCTGTGCACTGCGATCCTCTGCTCACGGTGACGGGGGACCGGGACTGCACTCGGGGAGCTTGCGACGGGGCCAGCCCGTGTGGCTCAGCAGAGTGGCTGGTCCAGAAGCGGCAGGAAGACCAAGGTGCGCAGACGGCCAAAGACTGGAGACGCCGCCCCCAAAAGTGCAGGAGCAAAGGAAATCGTTTGTACACTGGATAAGCGATGCGTTCGTTCTACAGACGTCACTCTGTGAAACGTCTCTATTTCCCACCCTGATTTCAGAGTAGGCGTCCTGTGCACCGATCTCATTTTGAAAAGATGGAACGATTTCACTGCAGTTCCTTTTTTTTTTTTAAAGGAAAGCTGCAGGCAAGAGTGAAGGTGACAGGGCAGGAAGAGGAGGGAGCATGTTACTATATCCAGTTGTTCATCTTGGGCGCCCTGGGCCCTGGGGCGTGAGTCCGGGGCTCTGGGATGGACGGGACTGTGCCTGGCGGACGTACCGGTGAGCACCAGGGCGCCGGTGTCTCCTTTCCTATGGACAGCTGGCTAGAGCCCTGGCACGTCCTGCTCTTGGCGAGCCTGTGTTTGCTTGCTCTCTGGGAGCTCCTTACCACGAGGGAGGCTGGCACTTCGCCCGCCACGGGGCTAAAGCACCTCCCTTCTCCAGGCACCAGTTTGCTCTTAACTGCTCATGCTCCTACCTTCCCCAAATCTGTGAGGCAACAAGGGAGGGATCCTGGAAGTTACCCAGATTTTGTCCATGCTGGACGGCCGGCACTGCAGGCAGAGCCCTAGTGAGTGCGGCCCACTAGGGGAACACCCACACGCCGGGCGGCCCCGAGTCAGCCCTCCGTCCGTCCGTCCGTCCGTCCGTATCTCCCTGCTCACAGGACGCTTGTCGGCTCCAGAAATAAGGCCTGCTGGGAACAGCGCTGGGCTGAACGAAGCTGGAACCGCTTGGGACGCTCAGGCACTTGTGGCGAGGGCTCTGTGGGCGCACGAGTCTGGTCCACTTGTCCACTGCAGGGCTGTGTCCGCGTGTTCTTCAGAGGTTTCTGTGCTTCAGGTCGTTTACTCCTGGATTTAGGGTCTCTGTAGATGGGGTGCTCCACACTGCATTTTAGACTCGTTCCCTGGCCAACTGTGTACTCATCTCAGGTCGTCGCCTCCCGAACTCTCGCAGGACCCACTGGGCTGCTGGCACGGCGGGGCCTTGTCTGCAGACTGGATGTTCAGCTGTGCTAGTGGGGCTGGGTGACCGTCCCTCTTTGGGGCGCCCTCGCTCTCCCCACCACGTGCAACGCTGGCTTCGGGCGGATGTGAAAACGTGAATGCCGTTGGGAGGAGCTGGGTGCAGGCATTGCTGCTGGCTCACGTCACTGTCTTGCTTTCTGCACGCTGACTCAAACGTGCATGGCCTTCTGGAACATTCCCCACACTGCCCCCTGTCCCATCCATCAAGTACTGCTTCGTGACCGCAGTCTGCCTTTCCAGGACTCCACGCCAATGGGTTCAGGATGGCACGTCCCCTCTTACTGGCTTGTCACCCAGCACAGTGGCTTGGGGATATTTCTTTGCATTTTGCTGCTGACTAGTGTCCCGTGATCTGGATAAACCACTGTCCCTCTCTAGTCCCTGCTGATGGGCATTTGGGCCACTTCCAGCTCGGGCTTCGACAAGAACAGCTGCTGCCAACACGGAGAAGCTTCCTGGGAATCCTCACTCCTCCGGGACCAGCACCTGGGGGTGGGCGGGTTGGAGTGCACAGCTCGTTGGCAAATCTCCATCCAACGCCACCGGGGGAACTTCCCGGGGCGCGCTGGCCGCCTCCCTGGCGCTGGCCTGCACCTAGAGCCGGCACCTGAGCATTAGCTGGGTCAGCTGCATCTGCTCTCAGACTCCTAGAGTGAAGCCTCTGTTCAAACCTTTGCCTGCCTTCTGTCGGCGTGTTATTTTCACGTTGCATTCTGAGAGTTCCTTAGGTATTTCACTGCAAGTTTGCATCAGATTTGCAAATATTTCCACAGTCTGTGGCTTGTCTTTTCATCCTACTAACATGTCCTTTCAAGAGCAGGAGTTTGCACTTTGAGATGGATGGTGCTTGGCGTTGAAAGTGAGAAATCTGCTCACCTGGGGTCACAGGGCTTTCTTGCAGCGGGTTTACGGCTCTGGTTCCGAGCAGGCTGTGCACCGCGGCACAGACGTGGGCTCCTCTGCAGACGCGCGCTGCTGCCGTGTGGGTCTTTTCTTGACCTGAGTCGGTTCCACCGTGTCTGCCTGCGTGCCGCCGCGCGGTCCTGAATGGAAGTCGATAAGAAGACTTGTGATGCGGCCGTGTGAGCCCTTGGACTGTGCTCTTTCTCAGAGTTGCTTCAGTCACTCGAGTGCGCTCGCTACGTGTGGATTTTAACCAGAACTCGTGATCATGGAACGTTGTTCCACTTAGATTTTCTTCATTTCTGACAGTGGTTTGCAATTTTCATGCATCTTTTTCTAAGATTCATTCCTAATTGCTTCACATTTTTGATGCCATTACGGACTTTTTACTTTCATTTCAATGTCTGATTGTCGGTTACCATGTGTAAGTAGAATTGATCTGCGTGCTGAGCTCACCTATTAGCTCCAGATAGTTTTTAGGGAATTAGATCAGGTTTTCCACAGGGAATCGTGTGGTTTGACGATGAAGACAGCTGAAGAGTGGGGAGCCCCACAGCCGTCCTGTCCTGACCGCACCCAGCCTGCCTCCGGTAAGGATGCTGCTGGCTGACAGTTTTCAGGTGCTGCCTGTCAGGCTGAGGGAGCTCCTCTCTGCTACTAGTTTGCTAACTAGTTCTTTTTATTAAAAGCAGGAATGCGTTTTCGATTTTGTCAAATGCTTTGCATCTGCGGGAGCACAATGTGGTTTTTCTTTTGTTAATATAGGAAAGCACATTGATTTCCAATCGCTGAACAACTGACATTCGTCAAAGAGCTCCTGCTGGGCCGTGATGTGTCATCACCCTTTAAAAGAACACTGAACCTGATTAGCTAAGATGATGCTCGCGATGTCCGCGTGTTCTTGCGACCTGCGGCCCAGACGCTGCTGCACGAGCCCCACAGGAAGGGGCTCATTTGACGCTCACAGCGTCTTCGTGAACACCCGGCAGAGTCGCCGTGAGGCTGCCTGGGCTGGTGTTCATGCTGCAGGGATGGATCCGGTCTCCCTGACCGGGACGTGACCCAGACGACGCGTCTCCTCTGTAAGTGAGCAGCTCCCGCGTCCGGGACGTGTCTGCCGCACCAGAGGCGGCAGCGTCGGCACTGCTGGCAGGCAGCCCTGTCCTTGCCGGACAGGCTCGGGGTCTTCGTTGCTGGGGCTGCGCCACCTTTCCCAACCTGCTCGGAAGCCAGACTGGGGTCTGCGGGGCCTTCTCCACGACCTGCCTGCCTTCCCGTGCTGCTGCGCACGGGGCCCAATTATCCCTCTTTCAGCTTTGGGCGGAACCTGCGCTACTTTTGCTGATCTCGAGGCTGGAGCTGATGAGGTCAGGTTTTGCAACCTGTGGAAACGTCCCTCTTTCCCAGTGAGACCTGTCCCTCTCACGGCCAAGCTCACAAACTCTCTTCATTTTGCTCGCTTCAAGTGCTGTTTTATTTCTCCAAGACCTCTTTGCAAGAAACATTTAAAATTCCATTTTGACTTTATCTTTTCACATCATGTTTGCATCATTAGGTGTTGTAAATGGTACGTTTTTTCCAGATTCATTAATGTAAACTAAAGAGAGTTGTATCTAAGGTGTGAAGAGTAACGGTCTGATGAAGTGTACATCAGGGGTGTGCCCTGGTGGGGCAGCGGCTGGGTCAACCATCAGCAAACAGCACTGTGCACGCCAAGTCCCGGGTCTGGGGCAGCAACTGTGTCAGCCAGAACGGAAATAAATCAGACCTTCTTCCTCCTCTCTACTCCTGCCTGCACCTTCCTGTGAAAACAAGGCAGTGCCTGCGACACGATCGCCACCAGGTTTGTGAGCACGTCCGTGAACTGGGCCCCGGGCTGAGCCGCTCAGGGTCAGCGCAAGTGCGGAGACGGAGAGGACGGAGGCCCTTTCCGGCACGAAGGCGACACTGAACACGGGGCGCGGGGACACGCGGGCCATGGTGGCGCGCAGTGGTATGGTGCCAGCAGGGCGTATCGGGGAGCAGGTCCAGCAAGGCCGCGGGCTCTCCTTCGTCCACAGGGACCACAGGGCGTGGGCATGAAGCCACAGCCCTAACACTGGGGCAGTGCCCAGAGGCTCAGCGCCAGCTCCTGCCCTGCTGTGTGGCCCCTCGGGAGAGGGAGGCGGTTGTGGGGCACTTGGCCGTGCCCGCAGAGTGAGGAGGGGGCTGAGCAGGTGGACACAGGTTGGGATGTCAGCGGAAGGACCAAGGTCAGCGGAAGGACCAAGGTCAGCACCAGGCCTCTGCACTCACCCCGCAAAGTCCCCAACCCCGCAGGGAGGACAGAGCACTCACGCTGTCCACGGCGAGGATCTTGGCCCAGATGAAGACAAGGAGGGGCCGCAGCTCACGGGCAGAACTCTGCAACAGCTTCAGCACGTATGGGAAGATGCCGACAGACAGGGCCTGTGGAGGCAAGTGCAGAGGGGCATTGCTGCGGCCAGGCCGGCACAGGCCTGAAGCCAAGAGTGAGCAACCAGGAGACTGGGCTGGACTGGCGTGGACCTCCTCTGCGGAGCACGAGGCTCGAACTGGCTCACATGCTGCACCAGGCCTGTTTATTCAGGATGGAGCCTGGGGCCCCCCGAGCACCTGCCTGCAGTTGAGGGGTCAGCTGTCCCAGGGTAGGCTGGGGTCCAGGTGCTCTGCTCTCAGCTCCCAGGCCAGGAAGGAGGGACGGGCCCCATGTGCATAGGACGACGGCACCCTGGCTCTGCCCGCCCTCACCCCAGGCTCCTGGAGCCAGAGGCCCCACAGGGTCCGCTGCAAGGTGTGGGGTGGGACCCAGGCTTGTGTTCCAGGGCTTACTACCCATCCCTGCATTCACCCCTGGCCGCAAGGCTGTGGTCACCCTGCGGCCACCGACCACACCGGGGCCCCGCCTCCACCGTCCACGTGGAAAGACGCACCAGGCTGACTGCCCAGGGGCCCAGGTCCAGGAACCGTCCCAGCAGGTCCAGGGCTCGCAGCCGGTGCACCTGGCTCAGCAGGACCTGGAGGGAGAGAGGTGTCACTGCGGAACCTGCAAGCAGCTTCTGTCTGGTGGGAGCCACGAGGCTGGCCACACAGACGTCCGCTGTCCATTCTTCCCTTCCCCTGGCAGCTGCTCTGCGCCCCACAGGTCACACTGCAGGAGGGCAAAGGCCACCGCTGCTGCAGAAAGCACCAGAAAGCACGCTTTTTAGCTGTGTTTGAGAAAACATCCCGACGACATTTCTGTGTGTCTAGCTCCAAACTGGTCCCTTCCTTCTTCCCAAACCGGGTGGCAGGTTCCCTCTTAGTGTCTAACCGGTTGTGGTGGTGACTGTCGCTGCCTGGCGCTGCTGCCCAGCATGGCTGCCACTGCCTTGCTCGGCTCCACTTTGTGCCTGCCCAGCTCACTGACGCACGTCACTGTCCTGTCCTGTGCACAGACCTGCTCTGGTCCTATGTGAACCCGAGGCCAGATGACAGGCCTGGAGCCCCAGTACCCATGTCACTGTGTGTCTTGCCACCGCTCCTGGGAGCCTGTGGCGGGCAGACGCTGTGATGCCAGGTGGCGAGACTGAGGGCTGGCAGGTCAGGGCGGGTGGCGGGCAAGTGGCCGGAAGAGCAAGACAAGCGAGCAGGGCGCCAAAGTCCCGTGCCTGAGCTGGGCCTGCCTCTCCTGCGTCCTGTGTTTCCAGCGCATGGGACGCCACGGCCATCGCCGCCTGAACACAGGTGTGGGCTGTGGATCAGGAGACGAGTGTGGGCTTAGTTGAGCAGACCCGATTTCGGTCCCGATACCACTTCCTGTCAGGGAGTCATCAGTCACAATAAGCCGCTGGAAACTTCCATGTCTGTCCCAAAGAAGTGAGCATTAATACCTGACTTGGGCTGATGCTCTGAGTCCAACAAGACGCAACCTGTGGCGCGTCCGGCACCACGCCGTCAGGGGCGGTGCGGCCGGAGCAGAGGCGCGGTCCCTGCCCCAGGTTCTCAGGGGCTGCCGGGGAGCGGGCCTGCTCTCCTCGAGCTCTGTGAGACCAGCCAGCGCGGGTCAGGGCGGCAAGCTGTCCGGCTGAGAGCGCACACGCCACAGCCCGTCAGACCTGCTCCTGACGCACGCCTCTGCCCCGCCTGGCCCACGGCGGCAGACCGCAGGCCCTGCGGCAACACTGCTCTGGCTCCCATCCCAGGAAACGCTCCCCGCAATCATGCCAGCCCTGCTCCCATTTCACGTGGTCTCACTCAGAGGCAGGTCCCAGCCCACACGGCTGGCTAAGGACGGACGCAGCGTGAGGCAGGCCGGGCCCGGGTCGGGCTGCACCCCAGATCCGCGGTGAGCAGGGGGATGCAGGTCTCGTGGGAACCACCTCATCAGGGGCCCAGGGAGACGGCTAGTGCTGCTTTCAGCGTTGCAGCCTCCTTCGGCCCTTCGACCCGCTCACGAACGCTGCAGCCCCACACCCACTAGCTCACGGAACAAAGGCCTGGCTGTCACGTGAACACCGAAGAACACCGCGCACCCCCGTGGCGTGGCGGCTCAGGTGGCTGAGGGGCAGGCCACGGAAAGCCCAAGGACCCAGGTTCGGGCCTGTGGTCGGGGGAAGAGCAGGAAAAAAAGGAAAAGCCTGTTCAGACCACCCAGGGTTTTGGGGACTGTGGTAAATGCTGGTGAACTGGATGCGTTACTGGGACTTCTCTGTCTGTGCGCAACCCGATCAGTCACGGCGACAGGAAGGCCGAGTTAGAGCCGGCCGGCCACCACGTCCATGCCTGTGCAGGACGAGTGCAGGCCCTGGGCTGGGAGCCTCGGCCTGGCAGGCGGCGCTGGAACAGCCGGCGTGCGGTGTGATGAGGACGCAGCGACCATCTGCTGTCACCTGGTCTCTGCTGAGCAGAGCCCGCTGTGGATGAGGCAACGAAGCCAAGCCCACGGGCCGGGGAGCACGGTCCGCGAGACCAGACCTTGTGGGGCTGCAGGTCCGAATCTTCTGTAGGTCGGTATTTACAAGGGAGAAAGGACACGGGGCCGCTCGGGGACGACCTGCCCGGCTGTGGGCCTGGCACACGCGACCCGACGGCCCCCAGGAAACCCCAAGCTTCAGGTGGAGGGGTCTCTGCATGTGGAAGGAGGGGCAGGGATGGAGGCTCCCGGCTTTGGCAAAAATAAAGTACCTTAAGGAAAACATGGTGACGAGCGGAGTGACAGGATGAACCCACCGTGGGCAGCTAGGTGGAGTAGGGCCTCTTGGGACAGAATGTCCGCGGACGTTTTTGGGATGATCACTCAGAAAACCCTGCCTGTTCTGTCAGTCCTCTCCCTGAGCAGGCGCCCCGGGGTGCCTCTGTCCCGAGGGACGCCAACGGGGTGTAAGAGGCTCACAGGGGCCGTAGACAAGGGTGAGGGCCCGGCCGCGCCCACTGTGTGCCGGGGACCGCAGGTGCCCAGCACGTTCCGCGGGCTCTCGGCGCCAGGCCGGTGTGGGAAGCTCACCTGAAGAACGATGGGCAGCTGCTCAGGCGGGTTCCTGTTCTCCACGCCCATCGTGAGCCACACCTGGAATGCCGTCAGCTGCTCAGCAAAGAAGGGGCTGTGCTGTGGAGAGCGGAGAGCGGGTGAGACGGCCTCCCCACGTGCCCAGCGCCGTCGGCTCCGCCACCGGGGCCCCATGCGGCGCCCGCTCTGCTCGGCTGCACACTGGCTGGGCTGGTGCCGCCCTGGGTGTGCGAAGAGGCTGGATGTGGGTAAGACAGAGGGTGGGCGTCCAGGGTGACTCCAGACCCCTGGTCCCGGTTCTGGGAGGGCGGCAAGGCCGGGACACAGACGTCCGAGTGATGGGGCCATGTGGGTTACTGATGCCCAAGCGACTTTCAGGGGGAACGTGGGGCTAGAAAGTACACGCGACGCACGTGAGAAAGAAGGGGCGGCCACGTGGGAGACGCACTTGGAGATGGGGGTTCAGAGGGCAGTGCCAGCGGGAGAGGCAGGAGCGCCGGGTGGGGGGTGGGAGGGGGTGTCAGCGTTTGGGGACGGGGGCTGCCGGCCTCAGACCCGGGAGGCACGGGGCGCCCTGCGACGCTGGAGGACACTCGGGGCTGCTGTGAGGCAGAAGCGGCACAGGGCGCAGGAGCGCAGACGCAAGCGCGGCAGGTCTTCAGGGCATCTGGACGCGGGGAAGGGCGTGGGCTGAGCGTGATGAAGAGCAGGGCAGGGCACGCCGGAGGGCCCAGAGGCGCTGGTGGGCAGCCGGCGGAGGGCGCACCCGCCTTCGCAGCAGGACGGAGGCGCGGGAGGGGACGCGCTGGCCGAGCGCCCCCGGTGGATGGCGTCTGCAGCCAGCCCTCGAGCGCTGGGCTTCTGTCTGCGGTGCCGCCGCCAGGTGCGGTGCTTGCAGGTGGCGCCGCGGGCTTCGGGCAGATGCCCAGCAGCGGGGTGACAGCCGTGTGGAGCTAGTGTTTTCCATGTTTTTTAAGGCATCTCTGAGCTACCTTCATGGGTCCTCACGCCGCGTCCGGGCCAACACTGGTGGGGCCCAGTCCTCGGGCGAACGGCCGCTCTCGTGGGTGTGAGGCGACAGTTCTGTTTATGACCGTTCACACGTCAGTCCTGAGCTCATTCCAACAGCCCACATTTTAATCTCCCCCCCACATTTCACATTTTTGGTGTTTGGCTGCTTTAGAGAAATCCGTTCAGTGTGCCTTGCAAGGCTGGCTTGGTGGTGATGAACCCTTCAACTTGTTTTTCTGGAAAGCTCTTCATCACGCCTTCATTCCAAGTGATGTCCGAGCAGGGGAGGGCACTCTTGCTTGGAGTCCTTTTCTTGTGCCAGTTCTCTTAACCTGTAAAGTCCCTGCTGAGAAGTCTGCACACAATCTCACGGGGCTCCCTTGCAGCGACTCGTTTTTCTCTAGCTGCTTTTAACAGTCTTCTTTTTATCTTTGGTTTCTGTCACTTTAATGGCATGTGCCTTGGCGAGTGTCTGCTTGGGTCTGTGTTGCTTGGGGCGCTCAGGGCTTCCTGGGTCTGGAGAGGTTTCCTTTCCAGGACAGGGAAGCTCGCGGCTACTATTGCCAGGAGGGTTCCTGCCCCTCTCTCTCCTGCTGGACCGCGACCTGTGAATGTCCCTCTTGCTGTTCTCCCAGGCTCTCTCTCTTTTGTGGGGAATAGGAGACCACTTGACAGATTATTAAGGGTCAAATTTCTCAGACATCATACGCTTCTGAAGTGACTTTGAATCCTTGGAGAGAAAGTAACGTACGATGCCAGTGATGCAGACGGAGACTCTGAGTTGCCTTCATGTTTAAACTCATTTAAATGCCATCTTTTTTTTTAAGTAAAATTGAAAAATTTTATATAGCGTTCTATCTTCCCAAACAAAACAATATCGTTAACAATGACACTAAACAGGATAAAACATTAAGCACACAGGATTTGGGCATAAAAGATACATTTGAACCTTGCCTCTGACACTTGTACACTATTAGGTAAATTTCTTAGCTTCGGTTTTCTCATCTGTAAAATGGGGTAATAAAACCTACACGACAGGCTTGTCTTAAATAAGGCAACACATGCCAAGTGCTCAAACAGGCCCCACAGAACAATCAATCACGAGCAGAGAAACTGAAGAGGTAACAAAAGTCTCCCTAAAAATCGAAGCCCAGGACCAGATGGCTCTTCCAATGAGTTTCGCCAAAACTTCAGAGAAGAATCCATCCCCGTTCCTCAGACTCTTCCAAAACACCAAAGAACGGGGACCTCCCCCCGACTCCACACGAGGCCAGCATTACGCGATACCAAAAGCTGACAGAGATGTCACCGAGAAAGAAAATTACAGAAGCCTGTATCACTAATGAACATAGATGAATACATCTAATGGACCCGTTTTCAAGGGGCATTTCTTTACACTTTGTAGAGCATCATTTAGTATTTGTTGTAGAACTAGTTTTGTGATGATAATTTCCTTTTGGAAAAGCTTTTCATCATTCCTTCAGCTCTGAATGATAATCTCGCAGGGTGCGGTATCCTGGGTTGTAAATCCTTTTCTTTCAACACGTTGCATATATCATGGCATTCCCTGCTGGCCCGCAGAGTTCCAGGTGAGAAATCCCCGGACAGTCTTCTGGGGGCTCCTCTGTATGTGACTCATTTTTCTCTGACTTCTTTTCAGATCCTTTATCTTGTATTTTTGACATTTTGATGACAGTGTGTCTAGGTGAGGCCCTGTTTGGGTTTCTTTTGTTAGGAACTCTCTGAGCTTCCTGGGTCTGGAGGCTGACTTCATTCTTCAGGCTGGGGGAGTTCTCAGCTATTATTTCTTCAGATCCAGGTTCTGCCCACCTTTCTCTCTCTTCTTCTGGGACCCCTGTAACGTGAATGTTGTGTCTCGAATACTGTCTTCGTTTCTCTGGTTCTTTTCTCTTGCTGGCCCGGCTGAGTGCACGCCTCTGCCCTGTCCTCCAGCTCACTGATTCTACTGGAGGATTCATCCATCCTACTCCTGAGTCCCTCTAGTGAGTTCTCTAGGTCAGCTACTGCATTTATCTCTTTGACATCTCTTTTCAGCTGCTTCATGTCTTCTCTTTTTCTGCCTCTATTGTTTTCGTGGTTTCCATGAGTCTGTTTGTCACTGCTGCCCTGAATTCATCCTCAGGTAGTTTGCAGACGTCTGTTGTGTTCAGACTTCCCCTGGGTTTTCGACTGTATCTATCATTTCACACATATTTCTCTGTGTCCTTGCTCTGCGTGCATTGTTTATGTCCGTATGAATCAGGCTTCCTGCGTGATGACCTTGTGTAGGGGACTGACTTGCGCCGAGTAAGCCTGGATCTTGGTTTGGGCACTGGGTTTCTTGAATTCTGTGGTGTCAACACTGGTTGGATTTGCTGAAGTTCTTACACGGGCCCTCTGCTGCTGCCTGAAAGTTCCGTCTACAGGGCTGCAGCTTGTGCAGGGGACGCAGAGCCGTCCCCCAGCGTCCCAGCTCCCAACGCAATGCCCACCTTGATGCCGGCCCACACTGGCAATCGGGGTGCAGCCTCACCTCCACCCACAAGGTGGTGCTGGTGGGTAGTGCTGCTGGTTTCTTCCTCTGGGGCGTGTGGAGGGAGGGGGTGGGGATGGGTGATCCCCCGGCTGCCTTCTGGTTATGGCAGCACCCCGTGCGATCGCCCACTCAAGCCGCCGGGGCACCGGCTCTTCTTTCGCCCTGAGCCTAGAGCCGCTCCCCAGCCCCGTGGTGTCGTGGCCCCGCTGTGGACGCTCCTCTGCTTTGGGGATTCCTGGGAGGGCCGGTTCCTCCCACAGTCCCACCCCCTCGACGTGGCCAGAATCCGAGTCTGAGTCTGCGGTGCATCTCTGAACCCTGCCGTGTTCGCCTGCCCTCGTCGCCGCCACTGCTGCTGCGTCTCTGCCTGCTCTTCCTCAGGGTTTGTTCCTGGAATCAGCGAGCTCCTCGTTGTTCTGGGGAGGACGCGGCCTCCCCCCGTCTGCCGCTGGACAGGAAGCCCCCTCTCCAGTCTCTTCAGCTGTCTTCTTCCTTTTCATTCTCTTCTTTGCGGTCTGCTGGGTGCTTTCCGCTGCCCTGCTCTCTCGCGCCATCGGCTGCCGCGGACTTTTAGCTCAGCGACTGTACTTCAGCTCCATGAACTGCTCTGCACTTTCTCTTTGTCTAGATCGTCTTGTGTTCACCCGCTGCTCTCCTAATGGGATGTGCATCTCCAAGGCTGAGCTTTGAGAGCTTCCTCGGGTGTTCATCTCATTCTGTGCCATTAGGATTTTTCTCTGGGGTCTAGTCTTGATCCATCATGGGGTAAATTTGTTTTCTTTATCGTTATCATGATCATCATTATAACTGGCAGTGCACTATTTCTATTGATTAGACAAAAAGGCTTTCCTCCCCTGTCTTGAGGTGATGATCTGTCTAGGATTCAGGCGCAGAGGACAGGCCGGGGCAGGCTCTCCAGCTCAGTGTCTGGGCCCCCAGTGGGCAGGCAGGCGGGTCAGCAGCAGCCCCAGGTAGGGAGGGGCAGCTGACCTCTGGCCCTGGAGTTTGTTGTGTTGTGGTTCTGAGAGCTGCCCCAGAAGGGCTGGGCACTCGATGACCCGAGCTCTGCAGGGAAGCACTCGGCTCCTGCGTGGTTGCAGGCGTCAGCTGCCAGCTGTTCAGGCGAGTGCGGCCCCCGAAGTCGGGAGAACCAGAACCAGAGAGGACACTGTCCCACAGCTGCAAGCACGGAAGATGGCTGAGTGGGGCTGTGCCCTCTGGCCTTCTCCAGCATGGTGCCGCCTGTGCCTGGGAGGACGGGACGCCCAGCAACATCTCTGCTCATGGCCAGGCTTCCCTCTCTCCTCCCGCTGAAGCGTTTGGTTCCACGAAGGGGAACCTGCAGCGAGTCTGTGCGGCCTGCTCTGTCGGCTCCCTGCCCGCCGTTTTCCGCTCCAGGACGTGTGCGCGTGCTCCCTGCAGGATGCAGGTCGCGGGGGCTGGGCTCCAGGCGAGGGAGCCCTCGGGTCCCCGAAGGGGCTCCGGATCCTCCGGACCTGGGGTGACAGCCTGGGCAGCGGTCCCGTGAGACTGTGGCCGGCTGCTCCTGCTCTCACTCCTTGTGGAGGCGGCGGCCCCCATCCTCAGCACGTCCCAAGGCCCCGTTGGTGTGGGACGTGGTTCTGATGTGTCTGGAGGAGGGGAGCTGAGACCTTGTTAGTCCAACATCCTGGGTGTGTAATCAATCAAAATAGCGTAATTTTGTTAAAAAAAAAAAGAAAGAACTAATGCAAAACCCATAATGAAAAGTTAGGCTGCAGACAGGTGCAGAGCTACTCCTCTTCTGCCTCTGGGGCCGACAACCCGGCCGCCCACCTGCCCTGCTTGTGGGGCCACAATGGAAACTCAGAGCCGCTTCACAGATGGGCAAGGCCTTTGGGGCGCCCCGCTGCGGCGAGAGAGGCCGCCACACTGTAAGCTCAGCGCTGCGCAGAGGCAGTCGGACACACAGGCACAGCCCGAGGACGCCATCCTGTGAAGAGGCTGTGCGGGTGTGGGTCCTAGGACAGCGTGGCCGGAGGGCAGGCGGGACTCGGGGTCACTGCTTCCCCACCATCTGCGCTCTGTGCTCCTCAGAGTGAGAACTCAGCGCTGGCGCTGTCTCGCCAGGGAACCCTGGCGCCCGGTGGCCACCCCAGCGCGGCGCAGGGACTGTGGTCCGACGCCACTCTGGGCTCCCCGAAGGGCCCGGCCGTGAGGAGGGAGAACAGAGGTACCACACTGGGCTGCCCTGCGAGCCCGGCCGTCTGCTGCGGAGCCCCTACTTCAGGCCCGAAGGGTTGGCGTCATTGTGCGTCCACAGGTGGACACGTGGCACCAGGCGGACAAGTGGCACCAGGCGGGGGGGATGGTGGGGGTGGCCATGGGGTCCTGGGGTGACGCCGGCTGCAGGCCTGGGAGCCTTGTGAGGAGTGAGACGTGAGAGTCAGGAGGGGAATCGCTTCCACATCTGCACATGCGCCACACAATCACACACCACAGACACGCACACATACGACGCACACCCCCCACTTTTCACACACGTCGTACAGACACGCACATTCCAGACACATCACGAAACCCCCACACACACCACCCCACAGCACGCACCCTGCCTGGGTCCATGGGTGCAGTGAGTTTCACGGGTGGTCCCCGCACTGAAACTTGTGTCTCTGTAGTTGGCCCTTCTGTGACCTTGGGTGGAGGACAGGCCTCGCTGGCACTGCAGCCCAGGGCTGCCTGGGTGCCCTGCAGGAAGCCGTCCGCCCACGTTGCTGGCCACTATCACCAGGTAAGCAGGGACCCTGAGCCTGGCCTCTGGCAGCCCCGCTCAGTCACAGGGGCTGTGCTCCAGGGCCTGCGAGTTCCACGAGTGTGTCCCACATGTGCACGCGGCAGCAGGGGCCATGTCCCCTCGGGGTCTGCTCTCCCTGGGCCGAGAGGCGACCCTGCGTTCCAGTCAGGCCCCAGGCAGCCGGGCGGGGCAGAGAAGTCGAGTGGTGGCGGGACTCTCCGGGAGGTGTTCTTCCCACCAACCGGCCGGAAACCAATGGAACCCCGCTGCGGCAGCCTGTGACCTTCAGCACCTCTCTGGGCGGGCGGGCAGAGAGCCCTGACACCCAGAGGAGGCGCTGCGCCCGGGGCTGTGCAGATGGGGGAGAGGCGACCTCCAGACTCACCCGGAATGCGGTGCCTTCCTCGATGATTGTTGGCAGCTGAGAGAGACAGATGTCCACGGCAAGGTCCCAGGCCTGCCTGGGGAGACACAACAGTGCATCACCGACTGTCCCAAGGTCAGCAGGGGTCCAGGGCAGGTGACAAGCACCAACCATTTTCAGGTGAAATACAAAGCTTGGAAAAGAAAGGGCCTGGCAGGCTCTCAAGTGACTTCGTCCTCCGACACATGAGCCTCTGCACTCACTGATGGGGCAGCCATGACCAGTGTGGCTGGACACCCAGCATCACGGACGTGCTGAGAAACACCGGGTCAGGTGCAGAGGCCATCAGACACGGCAGTGTGGGCCAGGGGAGAGGGAGCCCTCAGAGGCCATGCGTGCTGCCCCGGACCCTGGGGACGGGCCAGTCCGCGCAGCGCTGAGCTGGTGGAAGGAAAGGGCTCTGCAGGGCGGGCCGGGGTCTCCACTTGTCCCGGCATGGGGCCTGCAGACCTGCTGGTGCAGCGTGGCGGGGCCCACAGCATGTCAGCCTGTCCCGGGCACTCTGACCGCAGCAGACGTGATGCCCATGCCAGGTCCACTGCCCCCAGCCCTGGTGCTCGGTGCAGGGACACAAGCCACGCAGGCCTGTATGCCTTCTCAGTGGAGGCTCGCGGCGGCCCTGGGATGGAGCTCAGGCTGACAGCCTGGCTCCTGTCTCCCTGCGCGGCCAGGAGCCGGGGAGCTGGGGCAGAGCTTTCATATCAAAGGCGTGTAAGAGGACTCTCTCTGGATCTAGCAGTTTCCAGAACTGGTTCCAGACTTCAGCGGGGACCCTGAGGTGCACGATGGGCTTGTGTTTGTGCCAGGATGCGCCGAGGAGACACCGCAGGAGCCGCAGGCCTCGCGGCGCTGCCCTCTACACGACACGGCGTGAGGTGAGGAAGCGCTGCATGTACAGACGGAGCCCGTGTCCGGGGGCCGAGCTGAAGATCCGAGCTCACGTCTCCTGTCTGTGGTGTCTGGACGCCTGTCCCTTCTTGGGTTCCTCTTGCTGTGGGTGTGGATGGAGGCCTCCGGGTCAGTCCTGCTCACTGCAGGGGTCTCGGCCCCCAGCCCACAAGTTGTTCACAGCGCATCGCGGTCACACTGACCTGCGGTCCCAAGCTCTCAGTTTCCAGAGACTCAGTTTGCACCCCGCCCACTGCAGCGAGACCGCCATCCCTCCACAGCTGTGTCCTCACAGTGCGCCACCCTCCACGCCGATGCCCTGAGTGTCGCGGAACAGATTTGGACTCTCCTTGGTGTGCCAACACCAGTGTCCATCACGAGACCGTGGGACTGGCCCTGCACTGACCCGCTCAGGCCCTTGGCAGCCCGGTCTGTGGCCAGTTCGCGGAGTCTCAGCCACCTCTGTGCCTGAGCAGGTCCTGGTCTCTCGCGAGGAACAGAGGAAACAGGCCGCTGGCAGGAGCACCGGCCCCTCGTCCCACTGCCAGCGCTGCTCTGCCCGGGAACTGTCTCACCGCTGGTGCGGACCTGCGTTCAGCCCCTCTGGTTCGGCACGAAGCTGGGCAGCAGCGGCTCCCGCCACGGAGCCCCGAATGTCAGCTTGCAATGTGGGCTCAGCGCCCGGCCTCCTCTGCTTCTGCCCGGGCCCCATCCTGGGGGACAGGCGAGGGTCCAGGCCACGAGCTCAGTTCAGGAAGCACAATGTCTTCTCCCCAGGCCACTTCCTGGGCGACGTGAGGGCCTGGCTGTGCCCCCTACAGCCAGCAGGCCCATCGCCTTCATGAAGGACCGGAGCAGGACAGCGGTTCACGTCCCGGGAACAGTGAACACGGCACACGAACAGACGGCCAACAGCTTTGTCGCCGCCATTCAGATACTGGAAATAAATCTCGCTCCCTCTGCGCCAGCACAGTCCGCCCCCCCACCCCATAATTAAGAGGCAATCAGGCGATAATCAACAGGGCCTCAGAGTAGGGGCAATAAATAGCTCCCAGATGCCCAACAGCCGCCCGGTCTGCAGGCAAATGGCCATTCCGCAGCATCCAGGGAGACCATCGCTCTTTGTGGAGACAGAAGCCAAGTCAATTATTGCAATTAAGCTCCATAAACATTCCTGGATTTAATCAAATACAAAGTTTCCACCTCAGGAGGTAGAACTTGCATGTCCACACTGGGAGGCGGGTGCAGCAGGGTCATGCGGGGCCCGGGAGCCCTGGCTGCGGCCGAGCGTTGGGCTGGGCCTCCTGGCCCCCATCACAATCAGGACTCAGCCAGTGGTCCTGCTGAGACAGAGCTGGGCTGCCCGACCCTTCCCCGCGCGCCTCCATCCAGCCTAGACACCACAAAGCGGCCTGGGGCTCGGGCACCTTTAGTCAGCGTGGTCTGGCTCCAGCAGCCGTGCTCCTGTGCCCGGCAGCCTCGGGGGCACTGCAGGAAGGTGACGGCTGGGGCTGAGCAGGGAGGGCTGCTCTGGGCCACGAGGGCAGGGCCCTGCGGTGGAGAGAGGGGAGCTGTCCAGGCACGGGCCGGAGGGAGAAAGTCTGAGGCCTCACAGGGGACCAGGACTCTGGGCAGGAGGTGCAGAGGGCAGGGCGGGCGAGCGGGACGTGTCTGGCTGCTGGTGCCTGTTTCTCACGACAGGAAAGTTCAGATCACGGGCCCGTGTTTCCATCAAACATGCGATCACACAGCCCTCTGCTCCCGAGCAGCAGAGCTCAGCACGAGCACTGTCTGTCGTGGTGATGGCCAGTGGCTCTCTATGGTGAAGTCAGTACCCAGGGTCCTACTTGGGGTCTTGCAGGCACCCTGACCTGGAGCTGGACGGGGACTGCCCGGGTGCACAGGCAGGTGGTGGTGTCCTGTGCCGCCAGCTGCTGGAGTCTGGCTGCGGGCCATTCCAGCTGCAGGTCAGTGAGTCACCACCCGAGCAGGTGGACGGAGGCAGGTTTCCAGGAGCGACCTACACGCGGAAGCCTCCCGAGCACGGCCATCTGCTCTGACCATCAGTGCGAGGCCCTCACGGGCTGGGAAGGCCTGGACCCCGCGGAGAACTTCAGGGTTTCCGGACGGCTGACGCGGCCAGGAAGATGAGGCCCGAAGGCCCCCGTCGGAGAGGAGGCTGGAGCGCCGCGCTGCACCCAGGCGGCGCGTCCATGCAGGTCGATCCCCTTACCCTCGATTTCCTGGGCTTTGTTCCCCTCTCCCCGCGAGACCGCTAACCCCTGCCGCCACCCAGAGCAGAGCGACCAGAGGGCACCTCACTGATTTGAACAGTGATGCCGAGCACACAGCGGGGCTCCCGGGGGTCCAGACTGAGGGCCAAGCTGACGGCCTGCTGGTCCTTGCTGGCGAGCGCGGCCTCGAGCCCCAGTTCCACACGGACATGGAGTCCATGGGCCCCAACACCGGGGACAGTCCCAGCAGCTCCTGGGACCAGTGGGAAGGATAAGTTCTCATTTGTGAAGCCGCTGCATTTGGGGTGCCCGGTTACCCTGCAGTTCGACCCCACACCCCTGCTCCAGGGAGGAAGGGAACCACTGAACTCTCCACTGACTGTCAGTCCCTCAGGGTGCACTGAGGGCCAGCACTGCCGGAGAGTCCAGATTCCATCTCTGAACTGTCACGAAGTGGTTCTGAACGGATACAGGCCTGTCGAGATTACTCCCGGCTCCTGCTTCTTCCTGGCGGACCTGCGTGTGGCGCAGAGGGGACCCCGGTCCAGAGGGGAGCCCGGTCCAGAGCTGCGTGTGGGGCAGAGGGGACCCCGGTCCAGAGCTGCGTGTGGGGCAGAGGGGACCCGGGTCCAGAGCTGCGTGTGGGG